>KK117024.1:307983-332277 GCA_000611955.2 Stegodyphus mimosarum
TGGGCGTTAAAACTCTCTGCATATCTGGACTTACGATGGGCCTGCCTCTAACCTTCCCAGAAATCGCTACCTCATTCCATCATCTAAACGTTGGTAGTTACTCATTTTTACTGTTTGGATGTGAATTTAACCGATTGCTGCAAGATAATACCAAGAAATTCACCGAAGTGTGCTACCGAACGTAATTCGTCTTACTCTTCACGCGCTTATAAAGCCTGTTTTTCTGCTGGCTCCCCCCTACACACATGTGTACGCTTATGTATTTGCCGTACACGAATTGCATTTTTATCTAGAAGCAAAGGTTTTTCGTTCAGTTTAGTTCTTTTCCTGCAATTCTATAAAATATGCAAATTCACTTAATTTATTTCACCAGTGTACAAGGCTGAAAACTCCTCAAAATGGCTCTTTTAATGGTCACTCCTGCTTTTGTTTTGTAGAACTGTGAGGAATTTACAATTAATGGAATTAAAATTTAATACTTTATTAAATTAATTAATTTTCATATTTCAAAAAGTGTTTTGGCGCCATCTAAAAAATTAATATCTAACTGAAAGCATACTACATCAATACTCTAAAAAAGAATAACTTCCAATTAATATCAAAATTTCATTTTTATGACTGTTATGTCATACTGTTTGTGGAGGCAAATGAAACAAAATTTTAAAAAACTAAAATATTTATTTTATTATTTATTACATTACTATTCATAACACTCCTAAACATAAAAACAGTCCACATTTATTAATTAACTAGACGCCTGCAGGCAAAGCAAAATTTGTAATTTCTAGGTACCCCTGAAAAGCAAATGTATGAAAACATTTCAATATGAAAGAAATTAGTTCATTCTTAGCAACAACCCATTTGTAAATAATTTTTTTTAATGTCAAACAAAACCTTTTGACGCTTCAGGTTAAATACGCATGACATCCTGATTAAAATTTAATGTAATATAAAAAAAATTCACAATATTAATGAAAGAATTAACGTGGCAATAAAATATCGTGTCAGCTATACGAACCTGAAACAAAAACGTTGCCAACAGCAGCTCTTTAAAATGCTAACATAAAGGAACAATTTTCGACATACACTGACGTCATATGCAATCGCGTGCTTTCTTCGACGTCAGAATATGACCTTATATAATAATAATAATACGTTTAATGTTTAGCAATGTTATTTTTATTTCGTATTTGTAAACCTTGAAATTTTTTATTAACGAGCTCTACGATTTGAAAGCGAGCATTGGCAACACTTTTCGAAATAAAGCAGATTTTTATCTCTAGAGTACGAGACTGTTGCCACTCTGCAAAATGAGGGCAAAAATTTACATTTTCAGAGTTTTAATTAATATCGCTTCTAATTAAATTAGTGCGAAGATTAGAATGGTCGAAATGGCTTTCCACCAATTTTTTTTAATCCGGGCGGCGGACTCTCTAGGTATTCAACCGCACGTCGTTCAGGGAGGATATAATGCCACAAACAAACAGACAGACGCGCGCAGATTTTAATAGTATGTATTGTAAGATAGTTCCCCTGTCTTCTTAGCATGCATACGTGGTGTAATGGTCAACAAACTCGGCGCGTATAAAGAGGTTCGAGTCCCGGCGAAGGCAGCGCATATTTGTCACGTCCAATGTTCCTACAAGATGAACCTATTCTTCTTATGAATCAAAGGCGAGTTTTAATCCCTGAGAAGGCATGGATGTTTCCATTTGTCTTTAATCTTCCTCCTTCCCAGGCATGCAATATTGGTCTACCCTTTGTGATATAACTTGGAAACATAGTCCGTGATCATATGACTATTTGACCCATGGGTTCGCTCATTCACGACCAAGAACTTAAAAAGAGTATGTTCCTTGCCATTAGGAGAAAAAATAAGAAAATTAATTAAAATAACAAAATCGAAACGTAACAAAAATTTCGAACTTGTTTTGAAAACCCTGAACTCATATATAAAATTTCAATTTGTTTTAACGCTTTAGTAAATAACACCACTATACAAAAATATTTATATTTATCAAAATACATAATTAATCACGATGCAATAATCAGTCGTTATCCAAATATCAATCATTATCCAATTATAATCAATCACTATACAAAAATTTTTATATTAATACCACCACTATACAAAAATTGTTATATTTTTTTGTTAATTTTTATATTAACTTAATATTTTATGTTAATTATTAATTTTTTACTTTAATCACTGTTCGAAAGAAATTTTATTATTGGAAGCTTCTAGATATTGTTGCGAAAAATTCGGCGGTTGCGCCTGTATGTAAGCTTTCCGGCATAGCACTAGGATTGCCATAAAATAGTGTATGGTAGGGTTGCCAGATTGGCGACTTTATCGCCCATTTGGCGACCAAATAGACGATATCCCATGGGCCAATCGGGAAGCTTCTAGAATAACTTCCTGTCGAGATATTTCTCGAAACGTGTGGAACCTAAGGAAAAGCTATATAAACCCCTGCGTTTCTGAGAGCCGGCATTGTGTGAGAATAGCTGCTTACTGTGAGTGCTAAGCTACGCGAGAGTTTTGGGAACGGAAAGCGATCGGGATAGTGCTTTGCCGTGAAGCTACCTTTACAGTATAGCTTGACAGTGGATTGGTGATTGTTCCACGGTTTTTATTATAAGTTTAGTGTTGCCGTGAAGCTACCTTTACAGTAACAGCCTGAAGCTGTGTTGCTGATTGTTTCAGCGTATTTATTGTAGATTTTCGAGGCTTTTAAAGGTAATTTTGGAACTGTGCTGTAAATAGTGATTCTTGCTATAGGGACGCCACCTGCAGCGTACAGACACTGCTGTGGAAAGATGTTGGCAGCAATGTTTGCTACAAGGAAACCGCCCACGAAATGAAGGCACTGGAAGGCCAAGGAGCACAAATACTAGGCAAGACAGGATGATTGTTCGCCAGGCTCGAACTGCCCCAACGGTATCATTGTTGGCTATTCAACGCATTACAGAAACGTCTATACCTCCCGTGGTACCCTCCACCATCTCACAGTGCTTGTCTGAGGCGGGGTTACGTTCACAGAGGCCTTTAAGGCGTTTGTTTTTGACCCCACAACATCGGTGGAGTCGTCTGGATCATAATGGCTGCCATCAGACTGGCATCGTATAGTGTTCAGCGATGAATCCCGCTTCACTCTTGAAGCAGATGACCACCATGTTCTTGTCTGGAGAGGACGAGGCCAGCGGTCCTGCAGCCATAACCCCTGGTGTGATGATGTGGGGCGCTATTTCTGATGATTTAGTCAACCTCCGTACATCTTTAACAACTCAACGATATATTGATACCATCGTGCGGCCGGTTGCATTGCCCTTTATGGCACGTCATCCTGGGGCCATTGTTCAACAAGATAATGCCAGGCCACATACTGCTCGAATATCTCTAGACTCTCTCCGTATGACTGATTCTCTTCCTTGGCCAGCAAGGTCACCAAACCTTTCACTAATTGAGCCTGTCTGGGACATGGTAGACCGCCAGATTCGGGCACCACAAAACATCGCAGATGTGGAGCGACAACTGATGAATGCCTGGCAGAATGTGTCGCAGGATGACATTAGGAACCTCTACCACTCCTTGCCTCGACGAATTCAAGCATGCATTGCCGCCAGGGGTGGTTAGACCAACTACTATTTTAAACACTGAATGGGTGATTGTGAGCCATGACCAGGTACTATGAGCTTGATTGTTTAATCATTTTATTATCACTCACTATTATCTCTGTGTATGAGCTACACGTATTCAATTTAATTAAAAACAGCCACTTCCTTCACGGTGCTTCGATTTTTTTTTCAAAAAGAGTGTATTTAGTGTAATACATATTTTCGTTTTAAAAGCATGTTTGCCTTGGTTTATAAGTTAGGTTTATTATTTTAGTTAAAATTATCATTTGGTGCAACTTAACCTATCTTTCTAAGCTAAAATGCACATAAATTAGTTTTTACAAAGTGACATTTTTACAAAATTTAACATCCTCGTTATAATGTTACCTGCAAGCTCTTCACGACAGTTGCTTTTACATCAGTTCAAAAGTTTTATTCTTCAAAACTGCCCCAACAAACAAAATGCAGAATGTTTAATTAGGTGACCTGTGCAGCGTACGTGAACAAAACAGCACTGACGGATTTATTTTTATCCTGCAATTAACATTTTAGAATAAAGTTTCATAAAGAAGAAGCAGTTTTGGATTAACTTCTCAACTGAATCTCATCCGAAACCGCAGTATCACAAAATTGTATTCCGGCAACAGCCGTTAGCTTTCACATGGAAATGATTTTCACATGATATAGTAATTTAGCTGTTAATAGAAAGAATATTTCGTTACAAATGCTGAGTCTGTTCTTAAAAATAATATCTAGTTAGCTTTCTTGGCCTGGCTCATCAATAATGCATGCTCTCAACAAGACTTAATTCTCCTGTCTCGAAACCCAAGATGCATTTCTTCCAGTAATTTAGAAAAGGAGCGAGCGTATAAGGAAAATTTAATGCATTATTCTGTGTTGCCTTTCTGCTTATTTTCCCGAGATAATCTGTTAACTTTTACATAAAACACTCAAAGTTTTCACAAACCGTTTTGCAGGAAAATGACTACTGCTATGTTAGAAAATTATGTGACAGAAATTTTCAACACTTTAGAAGATTCATTCAAGGAAGGCTATTTTTGTGCTCTTTCCAAAGAAAATTATTACTACCTAGTTATTAAAAAACACTGTGAACGCTGTGGTTTTTCGATATCTAAAGCTAAGGTAATATTCTCATAAAGAAAGGCATAAAAGTCAAAACTCGGTTTCAAGTGTAAAAATGTTCCAAATATTTACAGTGTCTCGCAAAAGTGATGAGACACTTGTGCTTTACAAAAGGAAACCGTAATAAAAAAAATTAAAAAAACATGTACAAATTTTTTTGTGGGTGTGTTTCCTACTTAAATTTGGTAACAATTATTACATAACATACATTTTCTCAAAATATTAAAATATTAATTTAATAAAAATACAATTGTTTAGAACGGAGCAAAAAATGGCTCACATAAGTGATGGGACACCATTAGACTATGCAACAAAAATCGTCTAAAAATATATTTTTGGGTTTTTATTTTTACTCAAAAGCAATTGGCAATAATTTATAAAATCGTCTGCATTATTTTTTTCCAGTTTGTTTTGCAAGTTTTGTGTTTTTTAGCTCTGTTCAGCCATGAATGCTAAACGAAAAGAAACGTTGCCTGAAATTCGAAAATTACTTATTAATTTGCATATTGAAAGTGGAAAATCTATTAGAGAAACTGCTGAAACAGTTAACTTGAGTCATTCAACAGTTTTTAGTATCATTAAACAATATAAAAAGAATCATATGATTCAGGATAAAAGAAGACCTGGCCGACCATCAAAAGCTCTCCAATGCAATAAAGCTAATTATCGTCCGAAATATTAAAAAAAATTCCAAGAATGAGTGCTCCTAAAGTTTCTGCTGATTTACAAGCATTATATGGAGTAATTTTTAATCCCGAGACTATTAGAAGAGTAATTCGATCTACTGGATATCACGGTAAAGCAGGCAGGAAAAAATTCTTCGTAAGTGAGAGGAATAGAAAACTCAGACTGGCTTTCGCAAAATCCAACATAAATAAGAATTTTTATTACTAGAATGAAGTTATACTTGCTGATGAGAGTAAATTTAATATATTTGGTACTGACGGTAGAATCTGGGTGTGGAGAAAACCCAGGGAAAAATTTCGTAAACAGAACTTGGTGCCAGCAGTAAAACATGGTGGAGGAGAAGTTATGGTATGGAGGTGTATGCCGTCCGCTGGAGTTGGTAATCTTGTTTCTATTGACAGTATAATGGATCAGTAAAAGTATATTGGGATATTAAATCAAAATTTGTAATCTTCAGCACGAAAATCGAACCTTCATAACGATTTTAAATTCTACCGGGACAATGACCCCAAGCACTCTGCTTTGAACGTTAGACTCTGGCTGCTGTATAACTGTCCAGAAATAATAAAAACACCACCACAATCTCTAGACTCAAATCCCATGGAGAATATTTGGCAAGAATTGGAATCAAGAATTCGCAAGCACACCATTTCTTCAAAACAAAAATTAAAATCGGTGCTTCGAGAAGAATGGGGTAAAATCACTCCAGAAATCACAGAAACATTATTCGAATCCATCCCAAGAAGATTAAATCATGTTTTAAAAGTAAAAGGAAATCCAATAAAATATTAAAACCTTTTAAAAAGTAAAATGTTTGGATAAATATTTGGTGGAAAAGTAAGTGTCCCATCACTTACGTGAGCCATTTTTAGCTCCGTTCTAAACAATTGTATTTTTATTAATTTAATATTTTAATATTTTGAGAAAATGTATGTTATGTAATAATTGTTACCAAATTTAAGTATGAAACACACCCACAGAAAATTTTTACATGTTTTTTTAATTTATTTTACCACAGTTTCCTTTTGTAAAGTACAAGTGTCCCATCACTTTTGTGAGACACTGTATCCAAAGAATTAACGAAATGTTTCGAACGTTGCAAAGGTCTTTAATGTCGAAAGAAAATTCGCCATATCAAAGGACAGGTGTAAAATCAATAAATGCTCAGTGTCAACTTGTGTCAACTTAGTGACTAATCTGATTTGAATCCTAAAAAAGGCAAAAAAAAAAAAAAAAAAAAAAAAAAAAACACAATGTGCATTGCCTTTCTCCACGACACGTCGCCGAACGCAGAACAAGCTGCAGAATTCCTTTTCATAAACATTTATCCGGACAAAAATGGAAAACTGTTGTCATAATTAATGAATCTTGGAATATTTAAATGACTTCAATAAAACGGTATCCATTTATTATCATCAAAGAGGGAGAAAAGATGTTAAATATGTTTCCAAGAATCTAACGAAAGTTTTTCAAATAAGTCTGGTTTTCCTGTAACGGCAAATTTAAAATAAAGAGCGTGGTGGAAAATTTTAAGATCAATTCCATATACAATTAGGAACATATTTCGTACCCATTTTTCAAATATAAAATAGCTTCTGTTTACCCATAGTTCCATCACTCTGCAGAAATGCATCAAGACAAAGCAAGCAGCCACACGTTCAAAACCCAGTCTTAATTTCCAGGAAAAATTGGAACAAGCGATCAAGTAAGCGAAATTGGAACAAATCGAGTGTTAAAGTTTCGTATCAAGGAACATGAATCTTATGTCCGAAAGGGCGAAATTAATAAGTCTTCAATAGCGTATCATAGTTGGAAATTGAATCATAATTTTGACTTTGGATCTGCAAAAATTATCCAAAAAGCTTCTTCCGTCGACGAATTGGATTTTCTTGAGGCGTTTCATATTCACAAAGATTTAGCATATTTAGTGAATGATTCTAAGTACAATTCGGTCCTTCCTAACGCTTTTAAAATTCTATTAGCATAATTATGCGATATTATTTCTTCCGATAGATGGCGCTGCCTCTTCGCGCATGGTACTACCCAAGGGCATAAAAAGCCGTTGCTAAAGTTGCTTTGCCTTTCTAGAGATTTCGCTCTCCTGATGAGGAGGGACCTGTAGCTGCCCTAGAAATCGATTGACTGTTTTAATAAATGTACGCCAAATACAAGGTTGTTTCAGCGATTTTGAAAGTAATCGAGTATTAAAGTCAAACTCTTCACTCATATTGGTACTAAATCTCCTGATATGTCATCCACGGATTTTTTCGGTTCTTGGCTTTTAAAACGAAATTTTCCAAACGCAGATCTACAAATCTCCTTGGATTTTCTAAAACTGTTCAACAGAAATGGGATAAGATAATTCTTTCGATACTACAAAAGGTTTCATTGTCTTAGAAATTACGCTATACAAAGATAGCGAAATAAGGGTTACCAAACAGAACATTTAAAACACAAGACGTTTAGGTGATATCGTAAATACAATGAAAATCGACTAAAAATGCGCGAACATCTCTGTAGAAAATGTTGTTTTTAGAGCACCGACTTCCTGCTCGCTAACTGTTTTCTTCCACAAAACGCAATTACTATTTACGTATTTGTTGACTTGAAGCTTTATTGATAAATAAACAATTGATTTACAGATATTCATATGTTATTTTTAATAGGTGCTGCAAGGTTGCAGTAAATTTAGCTTTGAAAATGAAACTGAAATAAAGAAAATACGTGTTTCTGTAATGTACGCTACTGATCAAAATTAAATTTACAGCTTTCAGTTTACGAGATACAGAAGCTGTTCGCACATTTCTTAGACGATGTGTATTGTATTCACAAAACTAAATTACATAAAATTCTTGTAATTTAGTTTTGCGAATGTTCTGTTTGACATCCCTTATTCTTAACTATCGTTCGACACCGCAATTTCCAGGATAATTATACCCTTTGAAGTGTCAGAAGAGGTGATCTAACCCATTTCTTCCGAACAGCTTTCCAGACTCCTCTTAGGGTTTTGGGACAACGCTTGGATAATGCAGTTTTTAAAAGTCCGAAAGTACAAAAATCCATAGGTGACACATCGGGAGCTTTAGTAGGGATGTCAGTGAAGGGTATGGTCTTGATAGCATTTTTTTGTTCCATTTCTTTTAGGAAATTTACGGTGGATTTTGATGTGCGACTGCTAGCTTTGTCCCGATGGAGTTTCGCAGATGAATGGCGCTGTGGGTAAAGCGATGTTATTTCATTCAGAAAAATGGGCTATAATGTCGGTTCCGGATAGTATTTGGAGTTAATCTTGACATTGTTTTGCACTCTCTTTATTTTTAACTTGCCATTATAAGAGAAACAAACAGCAATCCTGAATCCCTTAGAAAAATTTTCTTTCGATTCTTTGAACCCTGTACTTAAATTTTTTTCTCCCCTATTATAATAATAAATGGCTCTTTTTTCCTTACAGTCCTTTAAATACACCCACGCTTCATCTATGGTGACAATAGTTTTCCATATTTCTTTGGGTAAGTGTTTCTCGTATAGAATTCTGCAGCGTGTCCCGCGCCGAGCAATATGCTTTGGAAGAAGACGATGACCATTGCGTATTTTCGCTTTCTTAAGATTTAAATCAACGTTTATCATTTTGTTTACAGTGGACACCGAGCATTTTAATCATTTTGCAACTGTCCTTTGACTAGGGGGTTTTCTTTTAACATTAAACAACGTACCTTTGCAATAGTCGAAGATGTCCGTTTTCTCCTCGGATACTTGTTTGGAATTTTTGTCCCACTCGAGGCTCCAATTTGACATTTTTTACCTTTCTCGTTGGTGATATTACCTATCGACGCTTTAGATATCACAAAACCATGACTCTCGCATCGTTTTTGGATAACGGTGTATGCATATTTCTTTTCGGAAAGAGCGTCAATGTAACCTTCGAACCACTGCTTTGTTAAATTCGCCGTTTTGAGTAAAAACAAAACTTTCAAGCCCCAGACGATAATTTTGACTTTTGAAAACAAAGTATAATTGAAATTCTTTCTTTCGCGGCAAACAATTTTTTATTACCGATTACCAAAATCGTCTAAAAAATGTGCGAACAGCTTCTGTAAATCGTCGTTCTTTGAACATTTAAATAAAACTTTTCTCTGGTTATAAAGAATAACAAATGTTACGCATATGATTTACGTTCATCACAAATAAAAAAAATTATTTCAGATCTATGGGATTTTATATTTTAAAATATACTTTTTCCTGTGACGTCATGGCAATTCTAGAACATGCAATCATACCGTATATATCAGTATTTTACTCCATGACGGGATGTCTAATTTTTTTTAAAAATTTTTGGTATTTCAAGTTGTGCATCTTTTTACGACGTTTCAACCTGTAACAAATTATTATATAAAAAATTACACCATATTATTGCAAAAGCATATATTTAAGAGCTAGCTAATACAAACAGAAGCTAGCAATTAACAATACTTTTCTTTTTTTAAAAATTAGTCTTTTAGGTTTTTGTGTTTTCAACAAGAAATTTTATACATATACATACTATAACATCAGTTTATAAAATATACGTTCAAAATTTCAATTTATTTTAAATTAAAAAATTTTACACAAAAAATGAATTATTTTAATTTAAAGATCTAAAATGCTCCTTGCGCTCTAATTTTCAATATTTTTTCCTAATTTTTCCTTTAAGTTAGTTATAAAGACTTGACAAAAGTTTTTGTGTATCAGTTATTAAATAGGATGGATCAGAAATTTTTTAAAAGGATTTTTGTGAATTTATATCCAGTTTTTGGAAAAATGTCACCTTTTGTTAAATATTATCACAAATTTAAACTTCTTAATATATTCATATCCAAAAATGCGTACACAGATCTACTGTAACATACAAGTAAGATAGCTTCTTCCAAATATCATTTATTTTTAATTAAAAATGTGTCGCCTGGAGCATTTTCAAAACATACGAACTGCGAAAACATTTGTTTTAAAAATACCGAATTTAAAGTTTTTCTTCAAACGTACCTTTAATACATGGCCATGAGAAACAGCAAATTAACTTCAAATATGAATTTGTAAGCACTAGATAACATTTTCGTTTCATTTAACTATTTTTAATTTCATAAAATATATGACAAAATAAATACATCGCAATTTGGTATGTGTTTCAAAATTATAGGTAGAAACAATTTATGCATTATATCTATTGAAACATTTAAAATTCACCCGCACTATATACAGGGTGTTTATAAAGTCCCGGACCCATTTTGATGTTTAATTTAACTCATAAAATAATGAAGATATAAACAAACTTACGGCATTTATTGATGGAATAACTTATATATTTTCCTTTTCAGGTTTGAATATCTTTATTTTTGTAAATATCGTCTGCGCGTGTGGTTCATTTCAGATCTTTTCCTTTTCCAGTCTAAATATGTGTACTTTTCTAAATATCGTATTCTTATTAATTGCATTTTTCTCTCTTTTGTTTTTGGCAACTATTGTTTAGCAACAATACCGTCAGACACAAAGGGATTCCCCAAAGGTTAATGGGTGGTGTGGACTAATGCACGACCGAGTCATTGGGCCTTTCATTTTTACAGAAAAGACGGTCTCATCAGTCGTATACTTAGACATGTTGGAAAACTTTGTATTTTCACAACTAGAAGAGCTTCAACCCCATGTCTTTTTGCAACAAGATGGTGCACCACCTCAATGGGGTATCATCGTTCGTAGTTCTTTGAATGGCGATTTTACAGAAAGATGGATTGGGCGAGGAGGTCTAATTCCTTGACCACCCAGATCACCCGATATAACGCCGCTGGACTTTTTCCTTCGGGGATTTGTAAAGGACAACGTTTGCAGGTGGAGAGTGTCGAACATGGATGACCTAAAAGCCAGAATGACAACCGCAATAGCCTCTGTGGATGCCGATGTGCTTGCCGGTACCTGGCGTGAAAATGAATATCGACTTGATATTCTCCGTGCGACGAAGGGGGCACACGTAGAAGTTCATTGACAAGGGTCCTGAAACTTTTTGAGTCTACCTAAGCATTTATGTTATTAATTTTAATCTATCTTTATTATTGTATGAGTTATTAAACATCAAAATGGGTCCGGGACTTTAATAAACACCCTGTATTTTACATTCATTTGCTACATTTGCATTGTCTTTTAATGCTTTACAATATTTTTTACTATTTTTGTTTTTTCCCAAGTAGCTAAACTTCTCTTTTTGCTTTGGTTCAAGCGACGTTGATCACGCTTTTTTGCAGCAAGTACGGAAGACGAGTTTGTTTCCTCCTGTTCCATGCCTGTAGCATTTACATAACCGAAGTTAAATTCATAATTCTCAGTACTGAAATTTCTAGCGCTTTTTTTAGAAAAAAAAACGCTTCTTTTGGGCAAATATATAAATTATAACATCAGTAAATAACTGTTGAAATATATTTTTTACATTTTTTTTCATTCTTCATCTTTTTTACATATTTCTGGTACTTTCTGCTTCTCAAAATTACTGCAAAGCAGTACGAGGGTGGAATTACGGTTACAGCTAATGTAGCAACTAATTATTCAATTTCAATACATATTAGGGGGATACTCGAATCGAACTCAAATGTCGCGAAATAATCGTCAAATTTGGCGACTTTTGTGGATTTTCGCCAAATTTTGGGAAAAAATAGGTCGCCAAAACCGTTGTCAGTTTGGCTATATCTCGCGAAATTACCGAGGTACCCATTTATTCAATGTTAAATGCACTTGCCCGTGTATTCTTACTTTTCCAGCATCGTTTTCTCATACAATTTGTCTCGCTCTTGATTACGAAGAAAAATACACTCCTGACAACCGAAATTGCAACACCAAGAAAGACAATAGAAACCACAATAAAATTTATTCAGTAGATAACGTGTTGACGAAGTATCAAATGATTAAATTTATAGACTTCTGTGAAGTGCTGTTCCTTCCAGAATCAGTAGCCAGAGTAGCCGCCAATGTTGGAGATCACCGCTGCCACTCGCCTCGGCATTGATTCAAAGAGACTTTGAATGTGTTTTTGGGGTACAGCAGACCAAGCAGCTTCCATACGTTGCCAGAGTTGATCTGGTGTGGCAGCTTCCGATGTAATCGGGGTCAATCGTTCAGCAACCATGGACCATATGTTTTCTATCCGCGAACGATCCGGACGGCGAGCCGGCCAGGGAAGCAATTCACTCTGGCGATTAACGAAGAACCCTTGGACAATGCGTACCACGTGTGGTCGCGCATTATCCTGTTGAAATATGGCTAAGCCCTGAAGGTAAGGAAGGACAACCGGCTCCAACACCTGGAAGATGTAGCTCTGGCTACCGGCAATGCGTACTAGAGGAGTGCGAGAGTGATATCCAATACCGCCCCATACCATAATACCCGGTGCAGGACCAGTGTGGCGGTGCATAAAGCAACTGTTCAGCATCCTCTCCCCACGGTGTCTCCAGACTCGAATCCGACCATCGCGGTGTTGCAGACAGAAGCGTGACTCGTCTGTAAAGACAATTTCATTCCGTTCTGCCGTCCACATCCTTCTTTCATCGCATCATTGGCGGTGGAGACGTCTGTGGCTCTGCATCAAGGGTAGACGAAGCAACGGACGTCTTGCGGACAGACCACTCTGCTGTAAACGGCGTCGAATGGTACGCGCAGACACTGGACGATGCGTTACAGACTGAATGTGCTGTGATATGGTTCGTGATGTGACTGAGCGATCCGTCACTGCCATGTGCACAATGTTCCTGTCATCACATGAAGTGATGCACTGAGGTGGACGCGATCGAAGACGTCGGTCCGTCATACCCTCCTGCATCCAACGGTCCCATATCCGCATTACAGTTGTTTGGTTTCGTCGAACACGACTACCGATTTCCCTGAAAGATAATCCACACTGTTGGTAGGCCACTATCTTTCCTCTGTCGAACTGGGATATTTGAACAAACGATGATCGCTGTTTACTACGAGGCATAATGGACCGTTTTTTTTTTAAACCGCAAGAAAAACAGAATTGCCGAACTTGAAATCGTCGAAAACTCCAGGCCTTAAATAGCGCTTTGAAGTGCCGCCACAGGTGCGCGTGATGTGCGTCTGCTCTGAAAGTCCAATCATTTGTATATCTCACCTCCGGTAATGCATGTTGTGAATTTCATGTTATTTGCATGCTTCCTTCAGGGTGTTGCAATTACGGCGGCCAGCAGTGCCTATTTAGTAATAATTAGTAATAATTACATATTTAGTAATGATTACAAAAATATAAAATACAGTACTTCATAATTCTACTGAAATTACGTATCTAAGTCCAAAATTCGTTTAACATAAATCTAAACAGAGCTGTCTAATACAAGACCAAACTAGAAATTAACAATATTTTCTTTATAAGATTATTTTCTCTTCAAGATATTTATAAAATTTTTTGAAAGATTTCTAAATAGTTTTGAAAGATTTATAAATATTCATTATTAATCAATATTAGGATAAGCATCCGTCATGCAATTACCTACCGAAAGCAAATAAAAAAATAAACGAAAACTAAAAACACTAAATTCAAATTTTACGAATTCAACTTTCGTGTTGTTTTTATTTTCTATCATTATTTTACTATATTTTGTGTCTTTACTTATGCAGATCATGGAAATAATTTTCCAATATACGTTTCACGTTAATCTCAGTTTACTCTGCTCGAATGACCTTTTAAATTATTAATGCCATCCACAATTGTTTGATCAATACTGGAATCTCGCTTCAGGGGAATAGCAATTTTCTGATCTTTCGCTATGGAGATCCGCAGTAATACTTTCTTCGGCATTTCGCTTTTAACGAGGCAGCGACGATGAATATCAGAAAATAAGGTTAGGAACTTTTATTGCCCTAACGAAAAATGACATTTTCTGGGTCCATTAACTCTAAAGTAGTCACGTGGAAATATATTACACCACTGATCGCTCGACTTCCATAAATGACGCGGGATTTAGAGGCCTGTTTATGCTTTATTGATGTATAGGGTATTTAAAAATGCTGAAGCATATAATGTATTTCATTTTAAATAAATTTTTCCGTTCAGAGTTGTTTGGGTTTTGCATGCTGAATAATAAATACAGTTGTAAGGTGTATTTTAATTTTCAAACCCTTTCCTTTCAATTCTTGTTTCCCACTTACAGAGGCTGTTCGCACATTTTTAGACGATTTTGGTAAGCGGTAATTTAAAAACGCGTTTGCTGCAAAGGAAGTAATTGCAATTGTACTATGTTTTAAAAGTCAAAATTATCGTCTGTGGCTCGAAAGTTTTGTTTTTATTCAAAATGGCGAATTTAACAAAGCAGTGGTTCGAAGGCTACATTGACGCTCTTTCCGAAGAGAAATATGCATACTCCGTTATCCAAAAACGATGCGAGAGTCATGGTTTTGTGATATCTAAAGCTTCGATAGGTTATATCATCAACAAGAAAGGAAAACTCCATCAAATTGGAGCCTCCAGTGAGACAAAAATTCCAAACAAGTATCCGAGGAAAAAACTACTATTGCAAAGGCACGTTGCTTAATGTTAAACGAAAATCCCCCTAGTCAAAGGACAGTTGCAAAATCATTAAAATGCTGGGTGTCCACTGTAAACAACATGATAAACGTTGATTTAAATTTTAAGAAAGCGAAAAACGCAATGTGCATCGTCTTCTTCCAAAATATGTCGCTCAACGCGGGACACGCTGCAGAATTCTATACGAGAAACACTTATCCAAAGAAAAATGGAAAACAATTGTCACAATAGATGAAGCGTGGGTGTGTGTATATGATTGTAACAAAAAAAGATCCATTAATTATCATAAAAGGGGAGGAAAAAATTAAGTACATGGTTCAAAGAATCGAAAGAAAGTTTTTCTAAGGAATTTATGATTGTTGCTGGTATTTCTTATACGGGCAAGTTAAAAATCAAGAGAGTGCAAAAAAATGTCAAGATGAACTTCAAATACTATCGGGAACATATTTTATCGCCCATTTTTCTGAGTGAAATACCATCGCTTTACCCACAGAGCCATCCATCTGTGAGACTCCATCGGGGCAAAGCTAGCAGTCACACGTCAAAATCCACTGTAAGTTTCCTAAAAGAAATGGAACAAAAAACTGGTATCGAGGCCATACCCTTCACTGATATCCCTACTAAATCTCCCGATGTGTCACCCATGGATTTTTGTGCTTTCGGACTTTTAAAAACTGCATTATCCAAACGTTGTCCCCAAACCCTAACAGGAGTCTGGAAAGCTGTTCGGGAGGAATGGAATAGAATACCTCTTCTGTCACTTCAAAAGGCATTATTATCCTGGAAATTGCGGTGTCGAAAGATAGTTCAGAATAACGAATGTCAAATAGAACATTTAAAACGCAATAATTTTATGTAATTTAGTTTTGTGAATACAATATACATCGTCTAAAAAATGTGCGAACAGCCTCTGTACAAGTCCCTACCAAAATTAGTTTTTAGAATTGCGTTGGATGGAAATGAGTTACAAAAAGTATTTAAAAGAAAGTTCAAGTAACGTGTAGAGACAGTGCTTGGAAGTTCTTAGTGGCGCGGGTTTGCCTTTTGGGTACTTCGTTCTTGACTCTATTACGCTCGGCGGTATTGTACACTGCGAAAAAAAAGGTGGGAACAGTTGTTTATCTTCCATTCTACTAGACCATTTGACGAAATTCAAATTGTGTTTTTCATGTCTCGAAAGCGCGACGTAGGATATATATTAGATTTATATACAGTATTAATCTTAACATAGGTATTCTGACAGAAAATCGGACTTTTTCTGAAATGACATGCCAATGTTTTTCCATATTTCGATTCTAGGGTTCCGATTCTAGAGTTTTTCACAGACGATTCAGCGCCGCTTACCTAATGCGTATGCGTAACTATTTAATTCATTTCTCACTTCGCGATAAGGCAAAAATAAATAAAATTTCTAAATATTTCATTAAAAACTGAAAGATATAGAAAAACATAAATCATTAAGTTCAGTTAAAACAATTTAAAAAAATTTTTACAATTAAAATTACAATTTGTACGCAAAAACCAGCTAATAACTTAAATGATAATTCCAGAATGAATGAAGCGTAATTTAATTCGCAGTAATAAACAACACGCTTCTTTGTTGTTGCGATACTTAATTTCTCTAGAGTGGCAACAAGTCCATTGTTCTGCTAAGCTTCGAATGTAAACAAATATGGCCGCTATTCTAACCAAAAATTAGGCTTAGCCGCATTTAAAAAACTTTAAAATTATTCATAATTCCACAATTATAGCATGCGGGTTAACTAAGGGCATAAAAATCTTAACCGAAAGTAAGAACAACATAATTCAATCATTTTTAAAGCGAAAAATGCACAATTTACAATCTTGTACTATAATACTTAGTAAGAATAAAGAAACTGAGCTCACCGAGCCGAGTAACGGAGTGGATATATATATATTATATACGTATGCTGCAGCCGATTGCAATCAAAATAAGAGGTGCACATTTACATGTTATAGCAGCCCCATAGACAAAATTTCAACGTTCTGAGGCTCCTCATTTTTGAGGTATGCGAGATACATACATACATACTTACGTACTATGTACAGACGCCATGAAAAAATCTCTTCAGAATCCATTTTAAATCACTTTTATAATTATTTTGGGGGAAACGAGTCTTTTATTCTGTCCTTACATATGGATGTCACTCAAAAACATCGTTAAATTGCATTCGATAGCGGTGAAAATAAATATTTTCGTAGAAATATGGTAGCCGAAATTTTTGGCGATTACAATACTTCCTTTTTACTTCGTACAAGGAAAGATTACAGGCAGTGAATGCAGCTAACGATACCGTCGACTCATATATTTTGTAAATAAGCGCGTTTAGCCAAATATGTCATTTATGTATATTTTGGCTACGTATAGAAATTTTGGCCGCGCAAAAATAATTATTTATTTTTATTTTCATTTTTATTTTTTCTTTCATGGTATTAACTAGAGACATCGCTGAGGGGGATCTCGAACGTGCTCATGGGAAGATAAACTAAAATTACAGATGTTTAGCATTTAGGGATTAGTCACACCGAAGGGTTCAAGTGCCGGAGAAGGTATGGATGTTTGTAAATGTATAGTGTCTGTGCAGCAAGGGGGCACTCTATAGATTCGGCTAGCCGAAAGTCTTCTCGAGAGGATGGTGGTAGAGTAAGAGAGGGTGGGAGACCCTCGGATCGGTGGCCCGGGGTGTTCTAATTTAGACTTGGACATGAAACTGTACAAGGTCGTACTGTCCCCTGTATAATGCCCAAAGCTATTTTCAAGACAGGCGCAGGCTTGCATTCCTTGCCACGATGAATATAGTGAAATTATTCTGATGTTGCTGTCAGGCAAGTTATATAAATCTTAATAACAACAACAAGAACAACAAATATACTGAAAATGCTACATTAGAGATGCCTATCGTTGTTCCAAGCCGAGTCAAAAGACTAATTTCTTGATGGTATAAATATTGTATCAGGACTGAGTGTTCTGTGCATACTTTTGGCGAACACTGTCGTAATAGTGTCAAAGTCCTCATCACGAACAGGGAGCTGAATGCAGCTATGTTCGGTGTACGTGGTAGAATAACTGCACGTAAGAAGTGTTTAAAAATCCCCTTTTATTAAACCACTATTTACGAAAATTAAGTAGTCGTTGCTCTCAGAACTTTAAACGTGAGGTTAGCCTCTATTCTAAACTATCAATGGTGCGTAGCAAGATTTGGCTAATACTAACGCACTTAAATTACTTCAATAAGTATTAGAGTAACAGCGCTAAGGCTTAGAATTTAAATATTAGCTAGTCAGGCGAACGTCGAACAGAGCCGAAGGGGTATGAGACTAAAAGTTCTCTCACACCGAGAAGTTCCTCGCTAGCCTTTAAATACAAAACTTGGCTCCATTTCAAATTAGCATAAAGCTGAATCGCGTGCTCATTCTAAAGGGAGGTTGAAATAAGAGTTAACTGGAAAGAGAAATTAACATAAAACTTTGTTAGTTTAAACTAAAAACTTACAATTGTACTGATTTGAATGATAAAAAGGCGAATAAACGTAATGCGCTTCGTCTTTCTCCACTAGATATGGCGCCGAATGCGCTTCAGAATTCTCTACGAGAAACAATTATTCCGACAAAACTGGAAAAATGTTGTCACAAGACTTGAGTGTTGTCTTGGGTATATTTAACTGATGCAATAGAAGGAGATCCCTTTATTATCATGAAAGCGAAGGGAAAAAAACTTAAAGCATGGTTCAAATAATATAAAGAATGTTTTTCAAAGGGATTTATGATTGTTGCTGGTTTTTGATATAACGACAAACAAAAATTAAAGAGAATGCAGAAAATACTAAGACCAATTCCACATTTTATCAGGAACATATTTTATACCCAGTTTTCAAACATGAAAATTATTAATTTCTTTGAAAAAATGGAAAAAGAAACTTGTATAAAGACCATACCCTTGACTCCCTACTAATTTTCCTGATGTATCTACCATGGAGTGCTTTAGTCTTCTAAAAAAGCGAATTATACAAACGTTGACCTACAACCCTCCTTGGTCTTTGGAAAGCTGTTCGAGAGGAAGGGGGCAAAGTACCCCTTTCAATGCAAAAAAAGGCCTTATTGTCTTGGAAATTAAGGTGTAGAAAGAGCGTGAAGAATAAGTGTTATCAAATTGAACATTTAAAACTAAATATTTTAAGTAAACTTAAAAGTATTTCTCCCGCCTTTTTCGCATGCCTTCGTGGTGTAGTGGACAGCACGCTGCGCGCGTGTTCCAGAGGTCCGTGGTTCGAAACCCGGCGAGCGCATTGCTCATTTTGCCTGTCTCCTGCTTCGAAATAATCTAACGACTTTACAATGGCGTCCGAACTAAAACGAGTGGTGGATGATGATTCTCTACCACGAGGATTTGGCGATTTGGTCCCCAAAACCCCAGTGGCCGTTTGAAAGGGGGAGATTATAAAGTATTTTTCCCGTCTTCTTCGCGTGGTTTCTTGGTGTAGTGGTAAGTACGTTGGCGCGTATCCAGAGATTCGTGGTTCGAGTTCCTGCAAAGGCGTTACTCATTTTTCAATACTTCTGCTTCACAAATACCTAACCTATACAAACTATATCTGTAAATGCAATGAAAATCGTCTAAAAATGTCCAAACAGCATTAGCATTCTCGAAATTGACATAATAAGAAAAGAGGATTCTTGAAGCTAGAAGTTTATATTTATTTAAAAAGTATTACTTTTATATTTTAATCTTATGCTGTTTATAAATTGTTCAACTTTATAAATACTTGTGCTATTGAACAACAGTATGATTAATTTTTATAATGCACATTTCGACAAAAAAGCCACCGGTTTTGTAGTTTAAAAACGATATTTGTGATGACAAAAGTTTAATATTTTAAATTACAGATGTTTATTGCTTTGATTTCAAACAAAATTTTAAAAAAATCAAAGGATTATGTAAAACCTTTTGTTATGGATTTTGTAATTATTTAGCTATTTTTGGTAGAATTCTAATTAAAATTGCTTTATTTTCCCGCGCAATGCGGCGCGTGACTAAATCTAAGAGAAAGCTACGGAAAAGTAAAAATGCAAGAGAGAGTGTATTTAACATTTAATAAATAGATGCCTGGTAATTGTACTCTGTTGCTATTCAGAAAAATCGAGAAAACACCATAATGATCTCGCTTTTGATTAAAAAGCTTATAAAAGCTGGAGGAAAACATCTCAATTCAGTTGTTTTAAGCGAAATGTAGTTGTTTACCTAGTGCTGTTATTGATTATAGCGAATTCGCGGTGAGATCGGATTAGTTTTCTCTGCTTCTCGAAAGAGAGCGTGGGTTCGAATCCCACTTCTGACAGCAAAAATTTTTGCGTACGTACGGGTTCGTAATGCATGAATGTACAAGTCGATAAAAAGTTAATAAAATTTATTCTTTTCACGAGAAATAAAACAAAATGCTGGAATATATCCTCAAAGATATTCGTACAATATCTCACAGTAGTTATATTTTAAACTACTAAAATATAAACCGAACTCAAATTCAAACTGCAAAGAAAACTAATCCGATCTCACCGCGAATTCTCTACAGTCAACAACAACACTAGTAAACAACTACAGCTCGCTTGAAACAACTGAACTGAGATGTTTTCCTCCTGCTTTTATAAGCTTTTAAAATCAAGCGCGAGATCATTCTGGTATTTTCTCGATTTTTCTGGATAGCAGCAGAGTACAATTACGAGACATCTATTTATTTAATGTTAAATGCACGTGTTCCTGTATTTTTACTTTTCCGACGTAGCTTTTCCTTAAATTTCGTCACGCGCTGCATTGCACGGAAAAATAAAACAGTTTTAATTACAATTTTACCAAAAATAGCTAAATAAATCCAAAATTAGTAACACTATGGAAAACAAACATTATTGGAGTAATTTTTATTCATGAATTAGAGCTATTTGAATTTTTGTATCCAAAAATCGTAATTTATTTTAATTAACAGATTCGCTACCGTGTAATTTATTTAATTAATACTGTCGATTAATGTTCATATGAGAAATCCACGACACATTTTTATTGATATATGCGCAAAGAGATGAATTCCATTTTAAGAACTAGGTATATAAGATTCAGAGCTGAATTTGAGAAGCACCTTGAATATTTAAAGTTTTAGCTTTCCCTAAACGTCTTTCACAAGCGATGGAGAATTCGAAATTCAGAAGTAAATTTGTTTATGGCAAGTTAACGTTTTGCTAATCAGAGACTGCGCATTCCTAATCAAATGCTTCAAAAGGAAATGAATTAACACTTTGATGCTTTCAGACTCCTCACGGTACACACACGGTCAGATGCAATCAAATTCTTACATTAAGAGCATGCCAGCTGCTTAAATTTGACATGCGCTTCAAACATGCATTACATAAACATTCCCGTTTGAAATATATCAAAGTAGTTTTCGAAAGGAATTCAGTAATAATTACAGTGTCTCCCAAAAGTGATGGGACACTTGTGCTTTACAAAAGGAAACCGTAATAAAATAAACTAAAAAAACATGTAAAAATTTTTTGTGGGTGTGTTTCATACTTAAATTTAGTAACAATTGTTACATAACATACATTTTCTCAAAATATTAAAATATTAATTTAATAAAAATACAATCGTTTAGAACGGAGCAAAAAATGACTCACATAAGTGATGGGACACCATTAGACTATGCAACAAAAATCGTCTAAAAATATTTTTTGGGGTTTTTATTTTTACTCAAAAGCAATTGTCAGTAATTTATAAAATCGTTTGCATTATTTCTGTCCAGTTCGTTTTGGAATTTTTGTGTTTTTTAGCTCTGTGCATCCATTAATGCTAAGCGAAAAGAAACTTTGCCTGAAATTCCAAAATTAGTTATTAATTTGCATATTGAAAGTGGAAAATCTATTAGAGAAACTGCTGAAACAGTTAACTTGAGTTATTTAACAGTTTTCAATATCATTAAACGATATAAAAAGAATCATATGATTCAGGATAAAAGAAGACCTGGCAGACCATCCAAGCTATCCAATGCAATAAAGCGAATTATCGTTCGAAATATTAAAAAAAATCCAAGAATGAGTGCTCCTAAAGTTGCTGCTGATTTACAGGCATTATATGGAGTAATTGTTAATCCTGAGACTATTAGAAAAGTAATTCGATGTACTGGATATCACGGTAGAGCAGGCAGGAAAAAATTCTTGGTAAGTGAAAAGAATAGAAAACTCAGACTGGCTTTCGCAAAATCCAACATAAATAATAATTTTGATTACTGGAATGAAGTTATATTTGCCGATGAGAGTAAATTTAATATATTTGGTTGTTACGGTAGAATCTGGGTGTGGAGAAAACCCAGGGAAAATTTTTGCAAACAGAACTTGGTGCCAACAGTAAAACATGGTGGAGGAGGAGTTATGGCATGGGGGTGTATGTCGTCCGCTGGAGTTGGTAATCTTGTTTTTATTGACAGTATAATGGATCAGTACATGTATATTGGCATATTAAATCAAAATTTAAAATCTTCAGCACGAAAATTGAACCTTCATAACGATTTTAAATTCTGTCTGGACAATGACCCCAAGCACACTGCTTTGAACGTTAGACTCTGGCTGCTGTATTACTGTCGTGAAACAATAAAAACACCACCACAATCTCCAGACTTAAATTCCATAGAGAATATTTGGCAAGAATTGGAATCAAGAATTCGCAAACACACCATTTCTTGAAAACAACAATTAAAATCGGTGCTTCGAGAAGAATGGGGTAAAATCACTCCAGAATTCACAAAAAAATTATTCGAATCCATCCCAAGAAGATTAAATCACGTTTTAAAAGTAAAAGGAAATCCAATAAAATATTAAAACCTTTTAAAAAGTAAAATTTTTGGATAAATATTTGGTGGAAAAGTAAATGTCCCATCACTTATGTAAACCATTTTTTGCTTTGGCACCGATGTGCTGATGCAGTGGAATTTGGAATCTGTAGGAACTTAAAAGATTCTAATACGTTATAAATTGTAGATGATAATTTACAAACAAAACCATTTTTTGCTTCGTACTAAACAATTGTATTTTTATTAAATTAATATTTTAATATTTTGAGAAAATGTATGTTATGTAATAATTGTTACTAAATTTAAGTATGAAACAAACCCACAAAAAATTTTACATTTTTTAAAATTTATTTTAGCGCAGTTTCCTTTTGTAAAGCACAAGTGTCCCATCACTTTTGTGAGACACCGTAAATGTCGTTACATTCAAAAATTGATCGAAGCAACCATTGTATTTCATAAGGCATATTTTCCACTGTATTTCGTAAGGCAGTATTCAACTTTGTTAAAGAAAAAATAATTTTTTAATAATCAAAATTAATTTCAGTACTGTCTCTTATAAATTAGCGCAATCAAACTCGTTCTTAAGCATAATCCGCACTGCACTACTAAAACCGAAAGGTGTAAAAGAAGAAAACATGATGTGTTTCGGCCACCAGAGTCGTCTGCCTGTCTGTGAGATAATTTCGCAACGCACAGTTCGCATGCGCAGCTCGCATTTTTGTTTTTGCATTCTTGAAAAAGCTAACTGTAACTTTCAAGCTTTACTTTTGCTGTGTTGTGTTTATTCTAAAGTTGAAATCGCTAAAATAAAAGTTAACAGTCCACTCGTATGGATGTATTCTTATGTTTATTAATTCAAATTTAAGATATCGATACGCAACATAATGTGTATATAGTTTATTTAAAGTGTATTTATTTAACCCTCTGACCGCCAGGGTTTTCGCTAAGAAAGCTCAAATTTCCCAAAACTACTATGAGAATAAATTATTTTCTTGACTTTGGTGTAAAAATTCTACTGGTATTTTGTACCTGGATTTGTGTACTTTTAATATATTGCCTTAATTTCTTTAACATGTTTTAATACAAACAATACATTCTTACAGACATCACAAAAAATATTCTAGGCCATATCTATACAGCCTTTCCGGTTAGAGGGTTTTAAATATATAAAAATGAAAAAACATACATTTTTCATGCATTTTTTACCTTTATGTTCTAACTATATACACTCACGTTTGTGAAAATTGCAACACCATGAAGGACTTACGCGAGTGAGCTGAAATTTTCAGGAAATGCAAAGTAGCGCATGATATGCAAATGATTAGAATTGCAAATCCGTAGCGCATGCGTATGCTGAGCAGCGCCCTCTGAATGGCTGATGGATCCGAATAAATAGACGGCTGTAGCGAGGCGTGTATGGTTATCGGTGGTTATCTGCTAGTG
>KK117024.1:336183-386554 GCA_000611955.2 Stegodyphus mimosarum
AGCAGCACTTATTGCGGCGCGTGGTGGCCACACAAAATACTGATTCTGATCTCTTGTTCTTGTTTGTTTGCTTTGAACATTTAATCATTTATTTGTACCACTACCACTCAACTGTGTATTAAATTGCATTCAATTATGACGATTCCTTCTTGGTGTTGCAATTTTCACAAACGTGAGTGTATGTAAGATACACTACGCAAAAAAAGGTGGGACAGTTCTGTATCTCCCGTTTTACTGGGCCGATTGACGAAATTCAAATTGCGTTTTCCATGTCTCGCAAGCGCGACTTAGGATATTTATTAGATTTATATAAAGCACTATTCTAACATAGGTATTTTGACCCCAAATCCGACTTTTTCTGAAATAACATACCAATGTTCTTTCATATTTCGATTCTGGCACTCAAATTATGCCTAGATACTAAAGTTTGTAATTTCTGGTGAGAAATGTAAGGAAAAATTTAAAAATTTATCTTGGCGCATTTTTTCAGTTTGCACCAAGCATAATTCACTTGGCGAACTTCGTAAGTTATAGCAACCTATTTTCCTTTCCCTTTATTTCATTGTCACGTGCCGGAAAAAAAGTCATCGCTGATAATTTCAAATGAATTTAACAAAATCCATAAACCACATTGGGGATATTATCGCTAAAAAAAAGCAAATTTCAAAACGAACTAAAATTACTCTCACCTATATCTTAGGAAATTTTGAATAGAAACTCTAATTTTTTGCAGGTATCCTTAGAAATATATCTACTTTAAGATGATGGCAAATATTTTACAGATTACACTTTAAAATGTTTTTCGAAAAATTTATACATTTATTTAAAAATACAAATTTTAAAATTTCATCACAAAAAATTGGCGAATTTTATTTGGAATGTATAAGGTATTTCTCCCGCCTTCTTCGCACACTTTCGTGGTTTGCATGCTCGAAGCGTAACCGAGAGGTCGGTGGTTCGATTCCCGGCGAAGGCGTTGCTCATTTTTATCTCACCTGATTCCAAAATATCCTAATATCTCTACAAATTAGCTTGAATTTCGAAATGTGAAAGGAAGAATCAAATAAATTTAGTAAATAAAGAGATGTCAATAAATAAGTACATACCAAACTGAATTAACACCGAGGAGCTAAAATTTTGAGAGCTAATTTTTTAAAAACTACTTGTGCGATTTTTAGGAAATTTGATAGTTTGGCATAATTTGAACAATAGAATCGTAATATGAAAAAACATCAGCATGTCATTTCACAAAAAATTTCAAGTTTATGTTAGAATAATGCGTTATATATAAATCCAATATATATCCTAAGTCGTACTTTGAAGACAAAAAAACGTAAGTTGAATTTCAACAATCGGTCCAGCAGAACGCGAGATACAGAACTATCCCATTCTTTTGGCGCAGTATTTGTTTGAACATGTACATTGAAATATGTGTGTATTTGTTTGTACATGTATTTTAAAATTACTATCCTAAAACATATCCAAATTTCCAGTCATCATTTCGTTAATACATTTTACTTCATAGTCAAAATGCAGCACTATGAATTTTGGAGCAGCATTATACGTACCTCAGAGAATGGTTACATAAAAAGGTTACGCAAATTCCGAAATTTTTTTTGTTAAGTCTTAAAATGTGATATCAAGGGAAAACATGTAAAGATAATGGCTGAAAAATCAGGTTCTTAGCTAAATAGTAAATACCTAGTTCCATATCAAAATTTTTCGCAAATCTCAAAGAAATAATAATTGTAATAGAAGATATTTTTTAATAGCGGGCTTTATGCTATCTTTATGCTTTCACCGCTAAGGCCAGAAGTGGTGGTCACTTTATTATGGATGCACCTACACTCATGTCCATAAATTAAGGATAATTCGGAGTCACGCGGAAATCGAACTCTAAAATAAATATATCACCTGTAAAATCACTACACACATCTTCAAGAATCATACGCAAATTTCAGGAAGTAACCAGATGACACCGATGGTACGTCACAATGACGAGAGTGTAAGAGAGTGATATATAAGGAATACAGACAAAAAAGGAAAATTCTTCGCAGGCGCTTTCGCAAGCATTTCAGTGCAATAACCGAATAGTTATGACACAATGGACGCATTTGGATGATATTTTACGTGGTAGAATGATCGGCCTTCTGGAATGGGGGCGTACCCAACTGGAAGTGTCAGACGAACTTGTAGTGACTTGTGAGTAGACGTTACAGCACAGGTCGCCTCAGAGTTACAACGCCGAATGAGGACCGGTATTTGGCAGTTACTGCCAAAAGAAACAGGTGGAGCACAGCCTCAGACCTGTCTCGTCGGCTATCTTCAGACACTGGTACGACAATTTTAAGGCAGACCGTGTACAGACGCTTACGGCAGATGGGTCTATAGGCTCGTAGACCTGTCAGACGCGTTCGACTTACTGCAACTCACTGTCGCCTGCGGTTAGCCTGGAGTAGAGAGCATGCATTGTGGACACCGCAACGGTGGGCTTGTGTGATGTTTTCCGACGAGTCCGGGTTTAGCTTGGGGTCTGATTCTCGCCGGACTTTCATATGGAGAGTTCCAAGTACCCGTTATCCCCAAGAAAATGTCATTGAACGACACCGTTACGTTGGAGCAGGAGTGCTCGTTTCGGGTGGAATTATTCTGGGTTCCAGAACTGACCTGCATGTTCATATTGGAACCATGACAAGCCAAATCTATCGGGACGTCATTCTGGAACAACATGTACGTTTGTTTTGCGGCGCCGTGGGCTCACAACTTGTGTTTATGGATGACAACGTCCGTCCTCACCGTGCAAACATCGTAAGCGAATGCCTTCAATCGGAGGATATCACCCGTATGGACTGGCCAGCATTCTCACCGGACTGGAATCCAGTAGAGCACGTGTGGGACATGCTCGGCCGACAACCTCCTCCTACATGTCTACCGGAACTTCGGAGAGCACTGCTTTTTGAGTGGTGTAATACCCCAAGATCAGATCGATCATTTGATACTCCGCATGCGTAGGCGTTGCGCGGACCGTATTGCATCGTCTGGGAGACATACAATGTATTAACAATCCTACCAACCATGTGATATTGGTTTTTTGTAAATAGGTTTTTTTTGTAATTTGCGCCAGGAAGAAAAAATGGCTATTTTTTTTAATAATATCAAACATATAGAGTCTTTTTTTGCTCTTTACCTTTTGTTAAATAAATAAGCTTTACAAATAAGTCAAATTTGTTTTGCTTCTAACTCTTCCTTTGCCTGATTTTGCATTATCCTAAATTTATGGATATGAGTGTAATAAGTGACCATCTTTACAACCAATTAAGAGAGAGACAATTTTATGCCTTCTCCGGAATTCGAACTCGAGCTTTTCGGTATCGTAGTTGGCTCCCCTAA
The DNA here is from genome assembly GCA_000611955.2 of Stegodyphus mimosarum. NCBI lineage: Eukaryota > Metazoa > Arthropoda > Arachnida > Araneae > Eresidae > Stegodyphus > Stegodyphus mimosarum. Next base: position 339,574 of record KK117024.1, read on the forward strand.
CCACTATACTGTCAGGACGGATACATGAGGAGATAAAGACAATGTTAATTATTAGTCCAAACGGGTTTTGTCCCTGAAGGATTATTGTTTTCGTTTTGCGATTTTGCGACGGATCGTTCTGAATGCCCATTTCACTTTTCAAACTGTTGCCGCCAAATGTTATCGACCAAATGTTATATTTAAAGAATTTAAATAATGAAGAACCTGCATAAATGTATGTATGTTTCTCGCATTGTGATAAAACGTCGGTGCCTAGAGTCATCAAATTTTTAATGACGTAATCCTGCTGCCAATATGGACAGCTGGAAGCTCACATGTGAAATTTGGAATTTGCTTTATTATCGGTTTCATATTTTGTAAAACGTTAACGAATTTTTGATTAAAAACTCGAGGATTTCAAAGCGAGCCATGGCAGCGTTGTATAGGAAAAACATTTTTATCTCCTGCGCGCGAGACTGTGTTTCGTAATTTCTACTAAAGATATGATCAATTTAAAATTATTTTGCGATGTTGCTGTTGAACGGAATTTTATGGTTTAACTGCGAAGAACATGATATTTAATAAATAAAGGTAACACACAAAATGTTAAGGAAACACTCCTTTGGAAGTAATTTAAAATCTGAAACCTTTCAGATTTTCTTTTTTATTTATACCTAATGTTTTTGTCCAAATCAGAAGTTGAAAGAGCTTACGAGCAGTCCGTTGATTTGTTCACCGCATTGGAGAGCCAACACGGTATTGCATAAAAATCATATTTCGACTATGGGAACAGCATTTATAAGAAAGTAATGTATGTCAGAAGATTAAAAGTAGAGTACGCAAAAGCGAATGTCCGAAACCCATCCGAAAATTCGCAGAAGAAACTTGAAATTACGCAGTGGGCGATAAATATGTTGAAAGGTTGAATTTTTCTCAAATAATTTGACCATTAAGTCGTCGTTTGGAAAAACTCGCCACTAACATAAAACCATCTTTATGAATACTTGTACAACAAGTCTGTCAGAGCAAACCGAGGCGAAGAAAAATCTGGCGTTCAGTGTCGCCTATTCTGTTTCGACATTCACGAACACCAAGTTAGAGCTGGAGATAATTAAACTGATTCTTCTGCCAGTGCTGAGCATTGCATAATTCGTCATCTGCGATTACAGTTTGCTGTGCTGTCAAAACCAACCCCTGATGAAACCGGTATGCCTAACATGTTTAAAAATAGAACGCGTGCACAAACACTGTAGTGTTTCCCTTAGTTTGCATAACAAATCATTTTAACTTTGGTATCTTTCTTAAACCTCTCACTTCCCCCTCGCATTTCCTAGCCAGGATGCAAATTTAAAGTCACGTTACGTTAGTATAATTACAGACGATTCTAGAAGTTTAGTCAGAGCGTGATTTCACTAACCAGCGCCACGTTAATAGATTGTCCTTTCTGTTACGTTGCGTTACTGATACGCCTTGTGATTAGCCTTAAATTAAATTGTTGGTCTAACACCACTCTTTATTTCTGAATTTATTGTGAAACTATTCTTAAGTTCCACTGTAATTCGTCGGTATTATTTTAAGCACAAAGTACGTGCATTTATGTTAAGAGTTTAACGAATAATTTACGTGTTATTTTACCTACCTTCTGTGCTGGTATTCTTTAGACCTGTAAGAGAAGTCGCCAGGTTTTTCAGTGAGCTTGTAAAGACATTAGGATTAATTTGGAAGCGGGAGATGAGAAAAATGAGCAACGCCTTCACCGGGAATCCAACCACGGACCTCTCGGTTACGCGTCGATTATGCTGACAACTACATCACGAAGGCATGCGAAGAAGGGGTAAGAAATACCCTATATACTCCCCCTTTTTTAAAGGGCGTGTGGAGCTTTTGTGACTCATTCGCCAAATCCCCATGGGGGAGAATCATCATCCAACACATTTTTAGTTCGGGCGCCAGTGTAGAGACATTAGATATTTATTTGGAGGCAGGCGACATGAGAAAAACGAGCAAAGCCTTAGCCGGGAATCGAACCACGGACCTCTCGGTTACGCGTCTAGCGTGCTGACCACTACACCACGAAGGCATGCGATGAAGGCGGAAGAAATACCTTTTAAACTCTATATAACGTTATAATAGTAAAGGGAGTTAGATCGTGCAACATGATCACATTAAGCGAAGCCTACTGTATAATCAAAAATTAGACAATTTGCAAGAAAACGAAACTGTATCCTTTTGTTACAAATGAAATAATTTGCGGGGAGAAGAAAATACATTACATTAATTATACGTAAATTTCATTACCCTGTTAGCATTTACAGAACGCAAAAAAAAAAACTGATCTGAGCTGATCTATTCCTTCATATAATGGAACACGATGACTATACTGGCTCATGTACTCATCACTTTCAACAGAGTTATCCATTCTCGTTTGAGTTCGCACATGCGCAATCAGAATGATGTCACCTTGACTAATGAGCTCCCTGTAACTTAAAGATTAAACACTCTAAAAGAATGTTCGGGTTCAAAATTGCATTTTTAAAAGGAATTCGCTTTCTTCCTTAAAGTGTCCAGGAATTTTCCAATCAAGAACGCTTTCAGCAACCTTATATATTTTAATCTTTTATGATATTTGTAACTATTATAAAAATATTAGAAAAGAGCTGAAATGTATTGTCTTGTACCATAAATTACTGAAATTTGTTTACTCTTTATTTATATTGCCTAATACCATGTTATTTACATTAATTATTTTAATATCTTGTAAGGTTCATCCTAGTTTTAGTAACAGTTATTTTAAGGTTATGCATCTTTCCTGTCTATTTTAGTTTCAGCTTACAATTTCCTACCAGAACGTAATTTCAGAAACGAGGTTAATGCAAATGACTAAAAAGTAGTATTTAAGTCGATGTTTCACCGACTTCGAGAGAAAGCCTAAGTTCCTGACTAGCGAGGGTTTGCCTTTCGGCTACGTCTCTCTAAACTATTGCTACGCTCGGCCGTACTTTAGGCCCTTGTTTGGCTTCGCCGACTTAATTAAGATTTAGGGGCCAACTACTAAGAATCTTGATAGCTTCGGTTATATCTTTCAGTTAGCTTTAGTTAAGCTTAGTTAAGTTTAATTTCCTATTTATTTGAGTTCAAGCCCAAGTGGAGGCTTGTTGTACGTTCCGAGTTAGGAACCGATTGTATCATATTTATTCTGAGAAATAAAGGGTAGTTAACCCTTCTTACGTCTTCCGTCTCTATTCACACGCTTAAGCAATTATTCGCATATTAGTGTTTGTGGGGCTCAGGGATTGAACACTGAATTAAACAAGAAACCCCAACAATCTTAATAACTGTATTTTATATATACAACTTAATTTGTTATGATGCATATCAATTTAATTTATAGAAATATAAGTTTAATATAAAAAATAGGTAGGATAAAATAAAAAGTTTGTTTTACAGTAGTCCCTTAACTCTCCATTTCAGTTGGATTATTTCGACTTTCTTTCCTAAAAATTGTAACTGTTTATAATAAATCACTCTAAATTTGAGCTAAAACAAATCCATGTTACATGATGATCATGGTGTCAGAGGCTTACATAACGCGCTTCAACCAATAGTAAATTCTAATTTGGGAACTGAAACTTATAATTAGCTAACAGGAGTTAATCTGAAATGGCAGTAATTCTTTGCGTTGTGCTCTGAAATTCAAATTACGAATGTTCTTCTGAAGGGGAAAAGTTGCTAACGTTCTTAATGCAACCACTATATTATGAATCTACATTTCAATAACTTCTAAATTACACACACATACAAACACACACATACAAACACACACACCACACACACTGTAAGGTATGTCTCCCGCCTTCTTAGCACGCTTCGTGGTGTAGTGGTCAGCAAGCTCGGCGCATATTCGAGAGGTCCATGGTTAGAGTCTCTGCGAAGGCAGTTGCTCATTTTTCATCTCCCCTGCTTGCCAAAAAATACCCAATGACTTCTACAACACGTACACACGCGCACACACACACACACACATACACACACACACATATATATAGGGTGTTTCAAAAGGTCGCTGCCAAACTTAACATGCTGGTCTGTCGTACCGTGACAAACAAGATTTACATAGGAACCTGTGTCTGAAAATATGAACAGTAACCCTAGAGGGCAATGTTAGCATGCTTACAGGAGAAAGGAAAGTGTTATCATTTCAGGTGAGAACGTTGCTGAAGAAAGATGAATCGGCTTACTAACCCATTTTCTTATGGACATTTTGTGGAAAGACTTGCTGGATCTGAAGGTTGACGTTCCTGCAGCTCCAGCATCTGTTTTAAGCAAGATGCTAGAATTTTAAGCCTGCAATTTTTAGGAACACTGTGCGGGACAGATGTCTATATTCGCAGAGGAGGACCAGTTGCATGGCCACCTCAATCCCCGACCTGGCTATCCCGAATTTCTATCTGTGGGGATATATGAAGTCCATTTAGTACGAGACAACAAGAACATCGGACATGGATCTCATCGTGGATAGGGCGCCACTTGTCTGTGACATACCTACCTATTTTGAATGGGGTCCGTTACATAGTGAGGTACGCATTATGGGGAATGGAAGGAATTTTGGACATCTCCTATGATTTTACCATGTTCTTTGATAAAAGTCATATTAACACATCTTCCTAGATCCTTTCTTTATCCCCTCTACGCTTGCAAACATTGCCCCGCTACGGTCCCCAATGGTGTTTTGGGATACACGTTCCTATGTAAATCTTGTTTGCCATGGTGTGACAAACCATGACAGTATGTTAAGTTTGGCAGCGACCTTTTCAGACACCCTGTATATATGTAATTAATAATTTTAAAATGAAAATTGAGATTGAAATATTTGCAATCACAGTCGATTAGCACATGTTTCTTTACTCTTGAGATGCACATTCTTCATATGAATTCCGCGAATGTAGCGGTCGCAATAAGCGCCTGTTTTTGAACTATATCGGCGCTGACAAAACTTGAGCGAAAGCGATAGCAAAACGTTTTGGCATGGATGCCACAGGTTCTTAGTAGATGACTGGAGACAGATTGTACCAAATGTCTAAGCAGCAGTCACGCAAAGTCGAGATATTCCAATAGGGTGATGTTTGAGCTCTGAGCTGCCGTTCCATGATATCCCAAATGTATTCTATCGGGTTAAGGTCCGGTGATTAACGCCCGTAAATTAAATGGAATTCATCTTTAAGTTCCTTAAACCACTCCAACACAGGTCGACCCTTGTAACATGGGACGTTGCCCTGCTAGAAGATTCCATTTCTGTTTGGGAAGACAGACACCATGTAAGGGTGCAACTGATACACAGTTACGTTTAGAGAGTCCTCAGGTTTCGTGGTCTGTTCTTCTACATGCAAGGGTAGACAGCCGCCCATAAGAACGTCCCACGAAGCATAATACCGCCGACATCAGCCTCTGTGGACCTACTGTACAGGGGAGACGCTGTACCTTGACACGACCGTCGACGTGATGAATGAGAAATCGTGATTCATCAGACCTGGCAACTGTCTTCCACTTATCCCTGGTTCAGTCTCGATGTTTTCGGGGTCACCGTAGGCGTTGTTGGCAATGACGCTTAGTCTACAGAGGTACATGAGTGGGACGTCTGGTAGACAGTCCCATATCCAACGGTGTGCTCTGAACTGTGTGTTCCGGAAACACTTGCACTGTATTAGCTGTCAGCTGAGCCACTGGCTGGCGCCGATTTTGCTGTACCAAGCGGGACATTCTCCAACGTCATTTTTCTTTGGTGACGCGTAGACGTTCAACACCTTGGCATCCACTGCTGGTTTCACCTTCATTTATCCACTTTGCATAAATATTAGCAACTGCAGATCGTAAACAACCTACTAGTGGTGCAGGTTTGGAGGTACTCGTTCCGAGTCTTAGGGCCATTACAATCTGCCCGCCATCAAAATTGCTTAGTTTAGTAGCCCTTCGCATCACGCGCAAAAGTAAGTGCAAGAATGATTACTTAAATTCTGCCGCAGCAATTAAATGCCTTTCCCACATAATCACGTGACCTACATGTCATCCAGACAAGTTCATTGAAAAATATGAGGATGGTCATAATACTCCATCTCACTGTCTATGCACTTCTTTATAATTGTTCTTCAGTCTGTTCATATAAATGTGCAGTTAAGTGCCTGCATACCTCTCTGTCTATGTAATTGTGCATCCCTACAACAATGAATATTCAGTACCGAGAATATAAAAGAACCGAGACTCGGAGAATAAGACCAAAACATTTGTCTATTTTTTACGTTACGTTTGTAATTTGACGATATTACAGCTAAATAAAAATGACCCACTATCATTTATATCTTCATGTTTGTCGCATATGTAATGTACAGAAATATTTAGTGCTAACTGAATATATGGGATATTACTAAATATTCGAACTTGGGCATGGATCTTCTGCTACCAAACGTGTCAGAGACAATCTCTAGTAATTTCTTTTCTGCTAGCATTTTGGGTAATGAAGCTCTACATTCGTTAGGGAGCAGTTTTTGTTGAATTTAGCTTGAATTCGATGAAATAACAAGTTTTAAACCTGCGACTGATGCCCAACTTTGACTGGTTTTAAAAGAATGTTTATAAGTTTCTTTGCTTAAAAACCTGGGATTGATGGCCAATTTTTGACTGTGTTTTCAGAGAATATTTGTATGTTTCTTTGCTTCAGAATTTTGTTCTTTTTGTAGGGCGTTATTTTTGAACAAAAAGTTGCAAAATTTTATGTTGATTTTAATCCAAAACTTTCCGGCTAAAATTTCTGCGATATAGGACATTCAGCGATGTCTTCTACTCTCTCGTACTAAATGTATTCTATATACCGCTGCGAGCTTCACGAATGATCCCTATACAATGGTCAATAACCGCAATCTAACAAGTTCTAGAATGAATGTAGCGCCTTCTCTAAATCTCTACATGTGTCGTTCAGCGGAATTTCCATTTAAATCAACATTCAATGTAATTTAAAAGATAATTTATTTAGAATACCACAATCTTTAATCTGATTTAAAATCTGTTTAACCTCTCTTCAGCAGCCTTCCAGCTGCATCAAACAAATCGAAAGCAAGCTCCGAAGTTCACACTGTTGCCACTTAGCTTTCTCTAAATCAATGCAATTCTACTAATTTTGTCAGTGCCATTCAGAGGCATAGAAAAGTGCGTATTCAAACCGACACAATCACATTGTTTCATTGTGCATTGGATTACTCAACTAAATTATCAAACAATAACTCCCCATGCCCACACAATATGTCAGAGATGAATTCTTTCCTAAAAAATCAAATGTTACTAAATGTCTGTAACCCCTAATATGAAACTTAGTGAAAAGTATATTATACCTGCTTAAAAGTGTTTTCAATCCAAAGGGGCTTTGTCCCTGAAGGACTGATGTTTTCGTTTTGCGATTTAGCGTCGAATCACTCTGAATGTCCGTTTCACTTTTTAGATTGTTGCCACGAAATATTATCGCCCTGCATTATATTTGAATAAATTAAATATCGACGAATCTGCATAAATGTCTATATGTTTCTTGAACTGTGATTAAACGACGGTACCTAGAGCCACCACATTTTGAATGACGAATTCTACTGCGAATATGGGCATCTGGAAGCCCAAATTTGAAATTTGGAATTTGTTTTATTATCGATTTTATAATTTGTAAAAGTTTAAGGAAGTTTTGATTGACAAACACAAGGATTTCAAAGAGAGGCATGGCAACGCTGCACAGAAAAAACATTTTGATCTCCAGCCAGTGAGACTGTGTATCGGAAATTCTAAAGATATGCTCAATTTAAAATTATTTTGACATATTGCTGTTGAACTGAAGTTTATGGTTTAAGTGCGAAGAACATGATATTTAATAAACAAAGGTAACACACAAAATATTAAAAAAAACGCCCCTTTGGACGTAATTTATAATCTGAAACCTTTAAGTTTTTTTTTTATTGTTTTGTTTTTTCCGAATCAAATCGGTACAAATGAAATAATGATGAAGTGTTTCCGACCTTCTTACATCTTATTCCTTTCGCAGAGAGAATTAAGTTTATAATATTTGATTCGTCCACATATAGCAGAACAAATCCGTTAGGGACCTTGCAAAATACGAAAATAGTTTAAAAAAGGAGTTAAACATTTAAACTCCATCTTTTTTTCCTAATTAAATTTATCAATACAGCGTAGTTATATGCTAAAATGTGGCTAACGGCATGTATTAAAAGTCTGATATTCATTTAATAAAGTGACGAACAGCTAGTACTAAATAACAGCGGATATCGGTAAATTCTCTCCTTTCATCAAATTTTAATGTTTGAATCTACAGCTTTGTCATTCTATGCGTTGACCGAAACAAAGATTTCAACCTTTTACGTATTCATAGCAATGCATGGTAGTAGGAAGCGAGAGATCATGTGGTTAGCCCATAACTTTTTTAGTTGAGTAATTTATTATTTTATATTGATTTTGCACATTTTACATATTTTGAGGTTCACCGTTTCGTATCTTCAACTCTGATTATATTTTGGACTTTTTTAAAAATTTGTGTGTGTGTTTTTGAAATAACTATTTTGGGTGTTTCATCTGATATATTAGGTGAAAAACACTCTCTGAGTTTCCTATAATTCGATTATCAAGTTAACGGTTATAACAAACGTCGTATAAAAATAAGCGGTTAGCGTTGTATAAAAATTAATAATTGACTTGCCAATCGTTGCTTTAACATCTGATTTCTTAAGATTTACTAAAAATGTATATTCGAAGAATTATTAAAATAACTAACGTCTTAAAATACCTTTAAAAATTACGGTATCAAGATTTATATTGTAAGAAACAATCAGAAAAATTCAACTCGCTAGTAACCCCATGGTGTTTTAAATGTATGCAATATCTGAAGAGAATTGAAACTCATATTTAAATAATAAGAAAATGCTTAAAGTAAAATATATGAATATGCGACACAGTTTAAGGACATTGTGAGGGATTTTCTCCCTCCTTCCATCATACCTTCGTGGTGTAACTGTTACCACACACGGCGCGTTAGAGAGGTCAAGGTTCAGGTCCCGGCGAGGAGACTGTCCATTTTTCACATCTCCTGCTTCAAAAAAAACCTAATGACTGTACAGTTGTAGAGACATTAGGTTATTTAGTAGCAGGAGACATAAAAAATATGCAATTCCTTCGCCGGGAATCGAACCACGGACCTCTGAAATACCGGCTCAGTGTGCTGACCATTACACCACGAAGGCACGCTAAGAATGTGGGAGATATACCTTATATACTCCCCTTTTTAAAGGGCGACTAGGGTTTTAGGGGACCTAGTCGCCAAATCCTGGGTGTGGAGAGTCATCATAAAAAAAAAATCCACAACCGTAATTCGGGCGCCACTGTAGAGACATTAGGTTATTTAGTAGCAGGAGACATGAAAAATATGCAAGGCCTTCGCCGGGAATCGAACCACGGACCTCTGAAATACCGGCTCAGTGTGCTGACCATTACACCACGAAGGCACGCTAAGAATGTGGGAGATATAACTTATACAGTGGCGCCCGAACTAAAAAGTGGCGGATGATGATTCTTCACCACCGGGATTTGGGGACTGGGTTCCCTAATCCCCAGTCATCCTTTAAAAAGGGTAAGCTTACTAGCATCCGGCAAAGTCCAGTTCACCTACCCGTCTCAAGGACGGTCTTACGACTGTGACTATTTACACCCAATCCAGCCGTAAACAAAGGTAACTAAATACAATTAAGCATTTATAGAAAAACTAAAATATAAGAAAAAAGGCAATACAAGACAAAAAACGTATAAGAAGACACACGAAAGGCATAAACATAAACACAAAAACGCAAACACGAACATAAACAGACACTAAACTAGAACGCCCTCTGCCCATCGATCACCGTTAGTAGATTTCATAATTAATCGACGAAGGCTTTTAAATTCAATAAACGTTAAAAAGGCTCTTTAAAATTAATTTTAAACTCATTTCACAACTTCTGGAATAATAGTCATCTCTCGAGCAAGTGCTGGGAGAGATATACTGTTAATTTTCTCTTTCCTTCCAGCATGCTTTCGTGGTGTAACGGTTAGCACACTCGGCGCGTTGTCGAGAGGTCCAGATTCGAGTTCCGGCGAGGGCACTGTACATATTTTACTCCTCCTGCTTCAAAATAACCTAGTGCCTCTACATTATACTTGCTAAGCTTGTACAGACATTAGTTATTTTTTGAAAGCAGGAGACATGAAAAATGAGCAATGGGCTTGCCGGGATTCGAACCATGGGCCTCTCGAATACGCGCCCAGCCTGCTGACCACTACACCACGAAGGCATGCTAGAAAGGTGGGAGAAATACCTTATATATCCCCTTTTAAAGGGTGACTGGGGATTAGGGGACTCAATCGCCAAATCCTGGTGGTGGAGAATCATGATCCACCACCATTTTTAGTTCGGTCGCCACTGTATAGACATTAGGCTGTTTTTTTAAGCATGAGTAAATGAAAAATGAGCAATGCCCTCGCCGTGATTCGAGCCTCGGCCCTCTGGAATACGCGCCGAGCATGCTGACCACTACACCATGAAGGCATGTTAAGAAGGCGTTAGAAATACCTTATAAGGTAGTACAGAGATACAATACATGCATCTTTCTCCACCAGAACAATATCTGATTATAGAGTTACATAATAAATATAATTTCAACTGCGTTTTTCCTACAGTGTTAATATTTTATCTCTTTCTGTAGTTTTTGTTGCAGTAAAGATATTAGTTTCAAATTTCAATATCCGTACCCCTAGTCAAAAGAATGAAGATGTTTTAAATCGGACGAAGATTCAATATTCTGGATCTTGCTCCTACGAAAACTAAAGTTCGCACGATTTTTGCTGGATCTATCAGTTGCTTTAGAGTTGTGCCTAAATATTACGGTATTCATCGAAATTGGTAAAACTCACCAAGATGATACATGTTCTGGATAAATTAATGATCATTATGCACCTTTTTGAAACAATATGTAATGTGTATGCCGTATGTGGTGCCTTCATTGTGCAAACAAAATTGATCACGATAAACTAGAAAAAAAAGAAAAGAGATTTATCTTGAATGAAGTAAAGAATGTTTTTCGTCTAGTTGAATACCTAACAAAAAGAGTAGATCCTTCAAGCAATATTTACATATCATTTATAAGGTATTTATCCCGCCTTTTTCACATGCCTTCGTGGTGTAGTGGTCAATACGCTCGGCGCGTATTCGAGAGGCCTGTGGTGAGAGTCCCGGCGAGAGCATTGCTAATTTTTCATCTCTCTTGCTATCAAAAAATACCTAATATCTCTACAGTGGCGCCCGAATTGAAAACGGTGGTGGATGATGATTCTTCACCACCAGGATTTGGCGATCGGGTCCCTTAATCCCCATCTCCCTTTAAAAGGGGGAGTATATAAGGTATTTCTTCCGCTTTCGTGGGGTGATGGTCTGCACGCTCGGTACGTATTCGAGAGATCCGTGGTTCGAGACTCAGCAAGGACACTGCTCATTTGTCATCTCTCCTGCTTTATAAAAATACATAATATCTCTACCCATTTAATTCGCAGAGTTTTCGAGTACTTATCAATGCTGCTAGCACTGATGCTTATATCATATACATTATAGAAGCTGATATCATACATAAAAGTACACCAAAGAAATGTAAAAATTTACTTGCGCGATTAGTATATTTTTTAGAGTTACATATCAATTTTCTCTACGTGTTTTACGAAAATTCCGTGCCTAAAGTAATTTCCCATGATTATATTGCATGTCTTCTAACCACAAATACCACAGGCCCTTTGTTCTACAAATACCAATATCCGAATCAATGTTAAAAAGGTGATAGCGGGTAGACATCTTTCAAACCACCACACATTTTGGGTGGAGTTTGTTGTCCATAAACACGCAAACTCAATGTAGAAGTGCTATCTTTGCTGAATATGTAGGTTTTAAATCATACTGACGCATAGTAACAAAATATTTTCTGCTTTATTATTCAATTTTTCCATTTCAGTGTCTGTGAGGAGCGTACTAGAGTAATGATTGCATTCTTGAAAGTACATGTGAATGTGCTTTCCTAAGGAGTACATTTAGATTTTAGAACAGAAAGTATCCCGACTTTTGCTACTTCTAGCATCCTTTAACCCTTTCAATACGAATTAAAAAAAATACCCAGTTTTCTATCGAAGTGAACAAAATATGTCATAAATAAGGTAAATTTAGCATTTAGGATTTTTTTTGACAAACGGTTTTCGTACGAAGAGTAGAATATTCGAAATGGCTTCTTTTTGGAATCCCGAATTATATATTTAATATTTGGCAATGCTATTTTTAGTTTATATTTCGTAAAACGTAGAAATGTTCTATTGACAAACTATACAATTTGAAAGCGAGCAGTGGGAACGCTTCTCGAAATAAAGCGGATTTTTATTTCCAGAGTGCGAGACTGTTGCCACTCGGAAAAATGTGGACGAAAATTAGCTTTTCGGAGTTTTTAATTAATATCTGCGCTAATTAAATTCTTAAGAAGATGAAAATGATAGGAATGACTTCCCAGAGATTTTCTGAACCCGGAGGTACCTCTTTGGAAATTCAACTCCCGCTGCTTCGGAGGAGATAATGCCACAAAGAAACAAACAAACAAACGGTCACAGATTTTAATACTATGTATAGATTGCTGGTATAACCTTCTTCAAGTTACGCTGTTTTAATTCAATAACAAGGTTTCGTTCCTCACTTTTTACAATTGTTTACTACTTGAATGGGCCATAAATGAATAATGATTCAGTTATTAGCGGATTCTACCTTATTCAGCATTTTATCCAATTAACTGGAGTCAATGGGATGAGGTTAATTATTTTATTGTCTCCATACATGTATAAAGAAAATCGAGAAAATCGGATCGACGAAAGGTGGCTAAAATTGACCGCAAGATCTCAAATAAACAATAAAACTAACAGGAAAAAGCGAAACCAACTTAGAATCAAAGTGCACTGCAAATACGTAACACACCAGTATTTGTTTTTATAAACAGTGTGAGAATACTACTTGACACTCCCGTTCAGTTGGTTCTAATTTTAACAAAGGCGGTTAAGATCTAACTTGTGATTCTTATACACGTGTCCCTACTTCTTCGAAGCAAGAAATAAACAGGAGAAACTATCCTTTTATTGTTTAATTCCGGAAATTTGGCAGCTAGCTTGGGAACAAACAAACGAATACCGACAGACGATGTAGATCAGTCAATCAGAATCCGGGGTGGGAGTACCAGTTTGGATATGACGTCAATTTAAAAATGGCGACTTTCTACTACAAGAACTTGTCGCGGAGTTGGAAACTTTGTTGAGTTACTTGGTCTTTTTTCCTGTTAGGAACGACGCGTGAACTTTAAGAGTTATTTTTAAGCTGATTTTGAAATTCGCAGTGGAGGAAATCGTCACAGCTTTCTCTCTCTAAAAGTATGACTGGGGTTGTTTTTAATGTCAACGCCAAAAACATATGTTTTTCGTTAAGGTTTTCATTCGTTTCGTTAAACTACCAAGAAAACAAATATGCTTCGAATAAACGTCATTGCCATTAATATCTAAAGCATAATGCGATTAGAATTTAGAATCAGGAAGAGGAAGTATTTTCAAGGGACTGAAAATTTAAATTAAATAAGTGAGTTTTTCTATAAAAAATCTGTTGTGTACACCACATGACTTCCTTGTATGGAATATTAAATTATACGCTATTTTCCTCCATTTCGTTTACACATATTGAATTAACAGTTAACGAATTTTGAATTAAATCTACTTTTTCGATAGCGCATAAACTACAACAGAATAAATGCACTCTTTAAAGTTAAACAATATTTATTTACCATAGCCACACTTCGGCGCTAGATTCACATAACAGAGTTACATTTCATTCATTTTATAACTCAGAGTAAACAAAAATTGTGGCATCCGAAGAATTACCGCAAGTTCTATTCAAATACTGTAATAAATCTAAAACGATGTGTAAAAGAAATTAAACAAATAAAAAAGGAATAGTTTTTCCCAGACGATTCAACTCCGCCTACCTAATGCGCATGCGCTACTAATTAATTCAATTCTCACTTCGCAGTAAGGGAAAAATACATAAAAATTCGAAATATTTTCATTAAAAATAGAAAGATATAGAAAAACATAAAAACACCAAGTACAGTTAAAACAATAAAAAAAAACAATTTTTACAATTAAAATTACGATTTGTACCAGAAATCAGTTAATAAAATAAACAATAAAAAAAACAATTTTTACAATTAAAATTACGATTTGTACCAGAAATCAGTTAAAAAATAATTCCAGAATAAATCAAGCATCATTTAATTCGCAATAATAAAACAAGACGTTAATTGTTGTTGCGAAGCTTAGTTTCTCTAGATTGGCAACAAATCCACTATTCTGCTAAGCTTTAAATGTAAACAAATATGTCCGCCATCGTAACCAAAAATTAGGTTTAGCCGCACCTAAAAAACTTTAATATCGTTGATAATTCCGCAATTATTGCATGCAGGTTGACTAAGGGCAAAAAACTCTTAACCGAGAGCTAAGACCAACATAATTCAATCCTTTTTAAAGCAAAAAATGCACAATTTACAAACTTATATGACTAAAAAAACTGAGCTCGCTGAGCCGAGTAACAGAGTGGATATATATATACATAAATTTATATACTTTTTTATACTCATTAACCTAAAATTACCAATTTGAGAATATTCGTCTTTGCACAAGATAATCACAGCATGATTGGTTTAATTAGAAAGAATGATTATGAAGTTAAATTTGATGTTTAATAACTAAAATCTGGTATGTTGTTTAACAAAATGTGTGTTCGAATCATGATTTAGCTGGCTTTCAAGAACGGGAAGATTCTGACACCAAGTAATACGAACTTCGCGCCTACTTTTAAAAATCGTGGAAAATTCAGAATGAACACTGATGGCAAACGGTTTCAATGGATGACAGAATGTTTCATTACAAGTAATGCATCACTTGAAATTTCGATTGCAAATTATACTGCTACCTTTAAAAACCCTTTGTTTGTTGAAGGTGGAGAAGAATTTCCCAAGCAGAAGGAATTTTATCATCAAGCATTACTTCGCAACGCATTTTATACGTTGCCATCTTTCTGGCAGTCTTTTTCGTGATTGTAATATTATATTCTCTTCTTCCATTTTGTCCAAACTGGGAAAAGAAGGACGGTCATTTCGTTTTTTTTAATGTCTCGAAATCAGGTTACGAAGCGAAAAATCATTGTCTTCTTAAGTTCTGTAACCTTTGGAAGGTCTATTTAAATAATATTTCCATAGGTGTAGCTGCGAATATAAGAATTCGTCCTGTTGGGGTAATATCCGTCTTCATCTCTCACAAAATAAATGTTTTTTTAAAGGTAATGGAGTAAAATGCAACTAAAATTTCAAGTAATATATAAATTGCAACAATATAGCAGTGCAACCATAGAAACAATTTGTCATTAATATCCATTTTATAATGTTTTGAAAATGGCTTTTGAAAATTTGATGCCTTTGTGGGACTTTCAGAGCCCCTTATAGAATATATTGAAAAAAAAAAAAAGCTCAAATTTGCTTTATTCCTTCCAGCTTGTAATAGCGAAAAAACACTAAACAACGTGTAATCTCCAGATATTAATTCCTAATTAAGCTATCATCATTCTATTGGTTCAAATAGATATTTTATCCTGAACCGATGTTTGTTCCTTCAGTTGTTTGTAAAATAACACATAAAACATAATTCAAATATTCTTGCAGAGATATTAGATTATTTCGATGCCGGAGACGTGAAAAATGAGCAAAGCCGTCGCCGGGATTCGAACTTCGGACCTATCGAATACGTACCAAGCGTGCTGACCACTACACCACGAAGACATGCTAAGAAGCGGGAGAAATACCTTATACATGAAGGCTCTTTAAAACAAGGATCATCGCTGTTGTCGCAGGCTGAGAATGATATTGTGCGAGGATTCTACAGTTACCTATGTTTGACATGGCTGCTGAGTTGATACACATTAATACACATTGAAACACATCTCAACGCAATGGTATACACGTAACGTATGTTAATACCCATTGATAAAAGCAGAAGACATGATAAATGAGCAAAGCTCTCGCCGGGACTCGAACATCGGACTTGTCGAATATGCGCCGAGCTTGCTGACCATTACACCACGAAGGCATGCTATGAAGGTGGGAGAAATACCTTATATACTCCGCCTTTTAAAGGGCGACTGGGGATTAGAGGACCGATCGCCAAGTCCTAATGATGGAGAATCATCATCCACCACTTTTTTTAGTTCGTGTGCCAATGTAGATTTTTTAGATATTTTTGAAGCAGGAAAAGAGACAAATGAGCAACGCCCTCGAAAGGACTCGAACTCAGACCTCTCGAAAATGCACCGAGTGTGCTACCCATTACACCACGAAGGCATGCTCAGAAGGCTGGAGAAATACCTTCTAATTCAATGCTGTAATTTTAATCTTTCCAACACAGTTGTCAGACACTGAAATGCTTCTAATATTCTATTAATTCTTTTAAGAAATTATTGAAAGTTCTGCTACGTTCTCAGATTGAACTCTTAGTTTGGAAACAGTTTGTGCTGTAAATTTTAAACTTGTATTTTCTCCCTTCTTACCTCGTGCCTTGGTAGTGTAACTGTCAAGCACGTGCGGCTAGCAATCGGAAGGTCCAGAGATCGAATCTCTTGCATATTTCTCGTGTTTTCTGCGTCGCAAAACCTAGTGACTGTGCTAACTACTGGGTAGTTTTTAATCATTTGCATCTTGTTTGACCTTATATGTAGGAATAGCATTTAAGACAATTCGGCGGTTATCAAAAAAGAAGAAATTTAGAGACTAGAGGAAGAAAGAAATCAAGCTTCTCTCGTAAATTTCTTTTATCAATTTCACCCTTTATAGTGCTCGTTAGCAGAAGGCAGTAGAGAGTTTAACTTAACGAGCAGATTAATTTAAAGAGGTAAATCTATTTAAGAAAGATTTTAGAGACATTAGGTTATTTCGAAGCAGGAGACATGAAAAATGAGCAACGCCTTCGCCGGGAATCGAACCACGGACCTCTCGGTTACGCGTCGAGCATGCAGATCACTACACCACGAAGGTTTGCGAAGAAGGCGGGAGAAATACCTTATAAGATGAGATGGTAAAGGAATTAGTTGAGATAGCCATTCTATTGACTTATATTGCTGGATTTTTAATATTTAAGCCCCTTCAGTTAATTTTTAATGCATCATATTAATAAAGTTTATTTTAATTTATAAGGTATTTCTCCCGCCTTCTTCGCATGCCTTCGTGTTGTAGTGGTCAGCACGCTGGGCGCGTATTCCAAAGGTCTGTGGTTCGAGTCCCGGCTGAAGCATTGCTCATTTTTCCTTTCTCCTGCTCCGAAATAACCTGATGACTCTACAAGTGGCACCCGAACTAAAAACGAAAAGGTGGTGGATGATGATTCTTTATCACCGGGATTTGGCGATTGGGGTCCCGTAATCCCCAGTGGCCCTTAGAAAGGGGAGTATATACGGTATTCCTCCAGTCTTCTTCGCGTGCCTTCGTGGTGTAGTGACGACGCATATTGGAGCACGCTCGACGCATATTGGAGAAGTCCGTGGTTCGAGTCCAGGGAAAGGCATTGCTGATTTTTCACATCTCCTGCTTTAAAAAAATGCCTCAAGTCTCTACAAATTTTATAACAGTTTCTGATTAATTTTCAAACTCTTTCCTTTAAATTCTTGTTTCCCACTTACAACATCCTACCAGAACGAGTTTTTAGTATCGCGTTGCATGTAAATGAAGTAGAAGGAGTATTTAAGGAAAGTTCAGCTTACCCCAGTAGGAAAGCTCAGGAGCCCTTAGTGGCGCGTGTTTGCTGTCCGGCTGTAAGGTTTTAGTTTAAACTAACAAAGTTTTATTTTAATTTCCCCTTTCCCATGTGTTCTTATTTCAACTTCCCGTTAGAATAAGCGCGCGTTTCAGCTTTATGCTAATTTGAAGTGGAGCTAAGTTTCTATTTAAGGGATAGGTAGGAACCTCTCGGTGTAAAAGAGCTTTTAGTCTCAGATCACTGCTGCTCTGTTCGACGTTCGCCTGACCAGCTAATATTTAAATTCTAAGCCTTAACGCTGTTACTCTATTACTTACTGAAGTAAATCTAAGTGCGTTAGTATTAGTTCATTATTGCTACGCACCCTTTAGCATAGAGGCCACACTCGCGTTCATAGCTCTGTGAGCAACGGTTACTTAATTTCTATTTAAATTTAGTTTAAATTATTTGATTGTTCAAGTTAGACCCAAGTGCGGTCATTATTTTCTGTTATCCCTCCCGAGTTGGGAAAGGGCTGTAAATAGTGGTTTAATAAAAGAGGATTTTAAAGCCTTCTTAAATGCAATTCTTCTACCACTTAACCACAGTTTTCTACCACAGAACACAGCTGCATTCAGATCCCTGTTCCAGATCAGGACTTAGTTTAATTCACGAATATGTTCGTCAAGAGTATGCATCGAACACTCTGTCCTGACAAGGCTACTGCGTTATTACGCCAACTACGCTTGGCCGGATTGTAAGTGCCTGTGGACAATCGCCGGCTAATTTAATTAAGCACCCAATTACGTTAGGTAATTGTGTATAGCTTCTGCTAAGTCAGTTTAGTTTAGTATTAGATTAGTTTCTTATATTCTTATCTTGATTAAGCCCGAGTGGTGGCTCTCCTTTAAGCCCGAGAAGGTGTCAACTGTTAGTATTTCTTTAAGTGAATAAAAGGGTATTTTAATCCTTCTCTGGACTTTGGCGGTACATACTTGAACTCAGCGATAAGTCGCTACGCAGTTCAATAGGTTCCTCTACCTTCAGCAGAGACGAAGTAGTTTCGGAACATTATAATACTCTACGTTCTGATTCTGAACGTTGCAGTTAGCCAATGAAATCTGAGAATTTAGATTCAGATATTATAAATTAAACACACAAATTAATTAGAATTTAAAAAACTGTAGAGACATTAGGTATTTTTTAAAAGCAGGAGACATGAAAAATGAGCAATGCCCTCGCCGAGACTCGAATCACGGACCTCTCGATACGCGCCGAGTGTGCTGACCATTGCACCACGAAGACAGCAGGCTATGAAGACGGGAGAATACCGAACATTTCTAGCTTGCAGCTTAATTAAAAGATTTGCAAAAAGCCGCATCATCCTTACAAGTGAGTCACGGAAGTTCTTTGATCTTTTTCATCGTTAGCTCCTTCTTTTCCATTTTCATCCTTGAACACTGAAGAAGAATGCGCTTTGGCTCATTTACAATTGGAGCGATGAAGACCGCCTACACCTCCAAAGTCTAGAAGGTCTTCACATCCTTTTATCTTTTCTTAAGAATGCTTAAATTTCAGTCCGCTGCAATCTGGAACGTCTGCTCATCAAATACGACTTAAAAAAAAGTCTGCTATCTTATTTTTCAAACTCCTGTTTATCAGTTGTCACGGACAAAACTGTCAAAAACATTCATGTTTGTGGTTTGAATGTATGGTTACGACAAAAATTAAAACTTTATTTTTAATAATGAGAAATATTTACTCTACGCATTTGATACGTAACTATAAAAACCTGAAGGGGTTATCTTTATTATGTAAAATATTTACCTGTTCGTATCGGCGATATGTAAAAAAAGGCGAAATTGTGAGAATACCGAATTCACACAAATAAACAAATAAATCACCATAATTATAAGGATGGTGCTCTGTGCCTCCCCAGTAAAAACCCGCATTCTAAAAGCTCTAAGTTATAGAATTATCTCAAACCTTATTTTACAATAGAATAAGTAAATAAATGATCTATTTCGTCAAATGATTAAACAAAACTGACTATTAAACACATTTATTCATTTCTAAAATCTGGGCATGTGTTTTGTAATCGACATATATTTTTTCGAATGCAATGTAAAATCTGCTGCAATCTTTGTTAAAATATATTGAATTTTTGACCCGAAATGATAGTAAATAATATTTAATACAAAATGGAATTATTGCGCATATATAAAACTCTTTCTAATGATTTTGATCACGAGCAGCTCATTTCTACGATGTGAAAGAATTTAAGGCTCGTCGATCAGTAAAAACCGACCTCATTGTTAGCAAGCAAAAATTTCTGCAACAAAAATATGACACCTGTCTTAGATGCTAAAACGTGATTAAGTATCTAAGAAGTAGCTAAGCCTCTAAAAAGTATCAGTAACCTCCGTCTGAAATGCTAAGAAATACTTAGGTGGAAACGACGCCACATCTCCAAAGTGTTAATACCCGCTGTTACAGTCTGTTTCATTTACTTTCACCTAAGAAATACTTAGGTGAAAACGACGCCACACCTCCAAAGTGTTAATATCCGCTGTTACAATCTAATGTTTCATTTTATTTTCACGACGCCACCCCCCCAAAGTGTTAATATCCGCTGTTACAGTCTAATGTTTCATTTTTTCCAGGACGCCACACCTCCAAAGTGTTAATATCCGCTGTTACGGTCTAATGTTTCATTTTTTTCACCTAAGAAATACTTAGGTGAAAACGACGCCACATCTCCAAAGTCTTAATACCCGCTGTTACAGTTTCATTTTCTTTCCACCTAAGAAATACTTAGGTGAAAACGACGCCACATCTCCAAAGTGTTAATACCCGCTGTCAAAGTCTAATGTTTCATTTTTTGGTTACGGTGAATATATATGCTATGCTGTGACTCCTCACTTATTTGACAAGAAATTCTACACAATCTCATGAAATTCATCGTGGTAAGGGCTGCAAGATTGCGCCTGTCGTTGGCAAGAGCCTCTACAGACATTAGGATCTTTTACGCGGGAGACGGGATAATTGCGCAATGCCCTCGCCGGGACTCGAACCACGGACCTCTCGAATACGTGCGGAGAGTGCTGACCACTGCACCAGGAAGGCATGCTTAGAACACAGGAGAAATACCTTATATGCACCGTACATGTGATAGTACGACTTCGCTCAGTTCTGCCCTTAATTTTAATAGCGAGTACCCTGGGGGTTACCTTGCTAGTTTGGGATCAGGTAGTTTTGATCTTTGTGGATCAAAACTATCTGATCAATCAGGAAGACCAGTGTCACTTGATGAGGATGCTTTGCAAGTAGAACTGGAAACACACCCTTGTCAAGCGATTAAAAAATTATCCGATAATCTCTAAGGTCATTTTCAACCAGTTATTTTATATTAATTCGCTTTCCTGTCCTCCTTATTTCTCATCTTCCTGCCAGAATGTAAATTTCTCACTCGTGTGACATTCAAAATGAAACAGAAAAAATTTAGACTTAGAGGATGGTTTTAAAGGATCGGTAGAATCAGAACATGTTCTGCCTGCTGAAGACCACGTTACTAATTTGTTTCTCTTGAAAACCGTATACTGCTAAGTTGCGTTATTATCGCCCTGCCACGCCGATTTTTGGTCAGAGCCAACTTGCGCATTACTCTAATTGTACATTTACTTAGTTCAATCAAATTCATTACCTTTGTTTTTAAGCCATAAACGCTGGCAGATTTTGTAAGCACGAGATATGCCTTCTGTTAATCTCTGTTTGAGTTAAGTGAAAGGTCTGTTACATCCTTTTTATGCCTTTGTGATACTTTAGAAGGCATAGTGGGAATTTATCTAAAGTCTTAAGATGTTTCGTACAGTTTATGTTACCTAAGAACACGAGGCGTTACGAATCTTATTCGTCTTGATAGGCCATTAAAGAAGATTTGATGCAGAGCGTAACCATAACAGTGATTGTCTATGAGTGCAACATAGCCAATCATTCATTAATCTTTAAAGCAGTTCAATAACCTGCTTGTTGTTTCCATACCGTAGCACAAAAGCATTTCTTAATCGTACGGTGATTAGAGATAAAAATTTCGTCCTTTAAAATAATCTCAAATATAAAAAAGGTCATTGGTTTTCTTTGAATTGAACCTCGTTAGGTACCCAAAGCCAGGTTTACGCTCTAGAAAAGTACTGTTGTCTGCCTGGTTAAATACTCGGGCATAATTTATTTTGAGGTGCTAGATCAAGGTCAGACCACAAGTAAAGACCTTTATTGGTAGCAATTAGATGGTATTCCCGCCCAAGTGTCTTACCAGAAGTGACAGCCTTCCCTAAGCCTCCAGTTCAGCGCCTTCTTTTTCCTTGAAAAATACACTACGAAGGCATCCCTTAGACAGGTAGGCCGAATAAGATTGTAAGTTTTATCCTAATTTTATAACTCTTATTTTAAGTTTATGCATCTTTACTGTCGCTTCTAGCTTCAGGTTACAATTTCTTACCAGAATGTATTTTCAGAAACGCGGTTAATGCAAATGAGTACGAGTAGTATTTAAGTCGATGTTTCACCGACTTCATTAGAGTGTCCGAGTTCCTGACTAGCGTGCGTTTGTCTTTCGATACCTCTCTCTGAGCTACGCTCGGCCGTACTTTAGGCCCTTGACTGGCTTCGCCGACTTAATTGAGATTTAGGGGCCAACTACACTCATGTCCATAAATTAAGGATAATTCGGAGTCACGCGGAAATCGAACTCTAAATTAAATATACCACCTGTTAAATCACTACACACATCTTCAAGAATCATATGCAAATTTCAGGAAGTAACCAGATGACACCGATGGTACGTCACAATGACAAGAGTGTAAGAGAGTGATATATAAGGAATACAGGCAAAGAAGTCAAATTGTTCGCAGGCGCTTTATGAGCATTTCAGTGCAATAACCGAATAGTTATGACACAAAGGACGCATTTGGATGAGGTTTTACGTGGTAGAATGATCGACCGTCTGGAATGTGGGCGTACCCAACTGGAAGTATCCGACGAACTTGGAATTGCCCAGAATGTCATCTCCAGGCTTTGGCAACGATTCCGAGATGATGGTCATGTGAGTAGACCTTACAGCACAGGTCGCCCCAGAGTTACAACGCCGAATGAGGACCGGTATTTGGCAGTTACTGCCAAAAGAATCAGGCGGAGCACAGCCTCAGACCTGTCTCGTCAGCTCTCTTCGGCCCCTGGTACGCCTTAGGGCAGATTGATCTATATGCTCAAAGACCTGTCAGATGCGTTCCACTTACCGCAATTCACTGTCGCCTGTGGTTAGCCTGGAATAGAGAGCATGCATTGTGGACACCGCAACAGTGGGCTTGTGTGATGTTTTCCGACGAGTCCAGGTTTAGCTTGCAGTCTGATTCTCGCCGGACGTTCATATGGAGAGCTCGAGGTACCCGTTACCACCAAGAAAACATCATTGAACGACACCGTTACGGAGGTGCAGGAGTGCTCGTTTCGGGTGGAATTATTCTGGGTTCCAGAACTGACCTGCATGTTCAAATTGGAACCACGACAAGCCAAATCTATCAGACGTAATTCTGGAACAACATTTAAGTTTGTTTCGGGGCGCCATGGGCGCACAATTTGTGTTTATGGATGACAACGGCCGTCCTCACCGTGCAAACATCGTAAGCGAATGCCTTCAATCCGAGGATATCACCCGTATGGACTGGCCAGCATTCTCACCGGACTCGAATCCAGTGGAGCACGTGTGGGACATGCTTGGCCGACGAGTTGCAGCCCGTCAACCTCCTCCTACATGTCTACAGGAACTTTGGAGAGCATTGGTTTTTGAGTGGTGTAATATCCCCCAAGATCCGATCGATCATTTGATATTCAGCCTGCCTAGGCGTTGTACGGACTGTATTGCATCGTCTGGGAGACATACAATGTATTAACAATTATACCAACCATGCAATATTGGTTTTTTGTATATAAATGTTTTTTGTAATTTGCTCCGGGGAGAAAAAATCGCTAAGTTTTTTAATAATATCAAACATATAGCATCTTTTTTTGCACTTTACCTTCTGTTTAATAAATAAGCTTTACAAAAAAGTCAAATTTGTTTTGCTTCTAACTCTTCCTTTGCCTGATTTTGCATTATCCTTAATTTATAGACATGAGTGTATTTAGAAGCTTCAGAGCTTCGGCTATATCTTTCAGTTAGCTTTAGTTAAGCTTAGATTAATTTCATATTAATTTGAGTTCAAACCCAAGTGCTTACGCTCCGAGTTAGAAGCTGATTGCGTCATATTTATTTTGAGAAACAAACGGTAATTAACCTTTCTTGAGTTTTACGTCTCTGTTCACACACTTAAGCGATTATTCGCTTATCAGTGTTAGAGTTTTTCAATTATTGAACTATGAAATAAATAAGTGAAACCCCACTAGATTCTCTATAACCAAATAATGCAGTCCACGAATTCTGTCTTCTACGTATATCCGCATTATATACTCATAGACGGCTGCCTTTCGCAAAGGAGTAATGTAATGTAATATACGAGTGTGCTGAAACCCCCCTGGTCGATAATAGGCCTCATAGTTGACGCAGCACACCCAACACAGACAAATAAAAATACATTTAAAAAATTAAAACACAGATTAAAACAAAAAGTACTATCAAAAACATCGAACCAAAATTCCCAGTATTGCTTTATTGCCATTTATAAAGTTCATGAAATCCTTTTCAAATCTAAACTCTTGATTGCGGCAATAGAATTCCTTATTTTACAATGTTTCTCCCTAACATGTCGCAATAGTACGCAGCCTTCGACGAAATGTCATGCATTGCCTTCGGCACTACAAAAACAACAAAAACTATTATTTTAGAAATTAAATCTGTTCAGGCATGCCGGGAAGCGCCCGTGTCCCGTAATTATTTGGTTGTAATCGAAATCACATATCATTCTTATACTGTTAGAAATTTCAAATTTCAACAAGTAGTTTTTCCTTTTTTCCGAAATGTTCCATTTCTCTTTTTAGCAATCATAATAGAAATCCTTGATTTTACCAATAAAAATCTTTTTTGATGTTTGATTATCAAACGCATCCCCGGCATTACCCATAGCAGCCTCTTTCGCCAACACGCCGGCCCTCGCATTGCTGATAACACCAATGTGGGCTTTCAGCCAGTTCATTTTCACTTCATGTATTTTCTCATTTTTTACAATGAGATCTTTTATACATTAGGCCAAAATACTGATGCTATCAACATCTACTATTGCTTCCAA
Source organism: Stegodyphus mimosarum (assembly GCA_000611955.2). Taxonomy (NCBI): domain Eukaryota; kingdom Metazoa; phylum Arthropoda; class Arachnida; order Araneae; family Eresidae; genus Stegodyphus; species Stegodyphus mimosarum. Next base: position 364,743 of record KK117024.1, read on the forward strand.
ACCAGTTAATGAGACTGTATATATGGATATATTAATTAATTTTTTTACAGTCAGGTTTTCATCAATCTATTGAAGAGCAAATATGATAGCAGCCAATTTGGCTTGAAAAACCGAATTGTAAGGTTGAAGTCTAATTTTGCTAAAATCTCTTTCTGCACCAAACGGTGTAAATGCTTTAGTAATATACGCTTGTAATTAATAAAAAAACAACTCTTAGTGACATAACGGCAAAAGCTATCACGGATAATTATAACGGATTACTCATTACCATTTCATAACCAGAGCTAAATAATAATAATAATAATAATAATAATGAATCTTTAATTAAGATGTCAGAATTCATTGCTATATATGAGCAGATTACCGACACAATATGTTAGCGATGATCATGTCGTGATGTGCTCATAAATGTAGTCAACTGTCAATATAAGGTGAACTAAAGGATAAATAAATGTAGTTGTCTGTCAATATACTCCAAACCAATCTATCATAAAATGTCAAGAGCTAAATCATGAGCATTGGAACTACAAATTCTAATACAAAATGAACTCATTTAAGCGATAAAAGTGTAACAAGAAACAGGACGAGTACACTGCGGAAAAAAAAAAAGACAGATCTATATTTCCCGTTTTACTGGGCCGGTCGACGAAATTCAAATTGCGTTTTCCATGTCTCGAAAGCGCAATTCAGGATATGTATTAGATTTATATATAGCATTGCTCAAATATAGGTATTTTGACACAAATCGGACTTTTTCTGAAACAACATGCCAATTTTTTCCATATTTCGATTCTACGACTCCAATTGCCAAACTGCCAAATTTTGTAAAAATCGCAAGAGTAGATTTTCAATAATTAGCTCTGAAAATTTTAGCTCCTCAATGTTAATTGAATTTGATATATGTTTATTAATATCTCTTTTTTATGAAACTTATTTGATTCGTCCTTACACAATTCGAAATTTACGTTCATTCCAAATAAAATTCGCCCTTTTTTTATGATTTATTTTTTAAATTTGTATTTTAAAATAATTTTTATAAATTTTTCGAAAACATTTTTTAATTATAACTTATAAAATTTTTACAATCATCTTAAAGTAGATTTATCTGAAAGCATACCTGCAAAACATTAGAGCTTTTTATCCAAAATTTCCGAAGATATACGTGAATTTATATATTGGCGCGTTTTGAAATTGGGCATAGTTGTTGAAAGCGATAATAACGAAAATGTGGTTTACGCACTTTGTTGAAATTATTTGAAAGTAAGGATGTGACATTTTTTCCTCTTAACCACAATGTAAAAAGGCAGGAACGATGTGATTTTTTTTCATCCGCTGCACAATGGACGGGCAGGGAATTATTACGACGGGCAGGCCATATATTAAGAAATTCGTCAAGTGAATTATTCTTCGCTCAAACTGAAAAAAAATTCGCCAATTTACAAATTTTTCCGTAAATTTCGCACCAAATTTTACAAAATTTAATATCTAGGCATAATTTGAGTCGTAGAATCGAAATATGGAAAAACACATTGTATGTTATATCAGAAAAACTCCGATTTTGTGTCAAAATACCTATGTTAGAATAATGCTATATATAAATCAAATATATATTCTAAGTTGCGCTTTCGAGACATGAAAAACGCAATTTCAATTTCGTCAATCGGCCCAGTAGAACGGGTGATATAAAACTGTACTTTTTTTTTTGCGCAGTGTACATGAAATCTTAATGAAAGTATCAATATGTAATGTAATAACACACAAAAACATTTAAAGCAGAACCGGAAAAGAGAGTGTCGTTTGGGGAAACCGCGTGTAAAGATAAAAATTATTTCTGACCTTTTCATAAGTCATATCACGTTTTCACTTGTCTTTTTTTTTGTCACTGCAACCGTTCTTCGAAATAAAAAAAAAACTGTTAAAATCAGGCCCATTAGAAGCGAAGCTGTCTTATTCATTTTTGCTTCTATCGTAATAACAGCAAGGTGTATTTTAAATCTTATGTTCTAATTTTCTTTGATAATATTAACTATCACATGGGTACTTTTAAAAATTAATTTACTAATTTCTCATTTCTTCAAAGATACGCTCTATTGTTTCAATCTAATAATATCGAAGTTGAGCTTTCCTTGTTTACCCAGGATGATTGTTTGTGTTGTATGTTGAGTTGTTGAGTCAGAACTCATTGCAAGTAATCCACAAAGAGACCACATTTTATTGAAATACTAATACTGTAATAAATATATTAATCATAACATTGATAACTAGTTACGAAATTAGTCTTAACATCGAGTACATATCTGTCCACCCCCATTCAACGAGTGTTCCTTTCGAAAATCCAAAACTGAACCGAAAACAGCTGTCAGCAGCAAGTTGAGGTGTAGCGTGCTCCTTCCATATGATAATTCTGCAATAAGGTTTTAAGACTCTGTTTTCAATAGACATCTTAAAGTTTTGCATGAATGTTATTATTTTTAATATTTTTGAGATTTTAATAAAAAATCTCAAAACCGAATACAGAGGGTATTTAATACCCTGTTGACCATCGTAATTGCAACACCCTGAAGGAAGCATGCAAATCACATGAAATTTACAACATGCATTAGCGGAGGTGAGATATGCAAATGATTAGAATTTCAGCGCAGACGCACATCACTCGCTCCCGTGGCGCCACTTCAAAGCGTTATTTAAAGCTTGGAGTTTTCGACGATTTCAATTATGTCTTTGTGGTATTTAAAAAAAAAGCGATCCATTTTGCCTCGTAGTAAACAGCGATCATAGTTTGATCAAGTATCCGAGTTCGACAGAGGAAGGACAGTGGTCTACCGAGAGTGTGGATAATTTTTCAGGGAAATCGGTAGTCATGTTGGACGAAACCAAACAACTGTAATGCGGATATGGGACCGTTCAATGCAGGAGGGTACGACGGCCCGACGTGTTCGGTCACATTCACCTCAGTGCATCACTTCACGTGATGACAGAAACATTGTGCGCATGGAAGTGACGGATCGCTTAGTCACATCACGAACCACAGCACACCACATTCAGTCTGTAACACATCATCCAGTGTTTGCGCGTACCATTCGACGCCGTTTATAGCGGAATGGTCTATGTATAAGGCGTCCATTGCTTCGTTACCCTCGACGCAGGTCTACGCCGCCAGTGGTGCGATGAAAGAAGGATGTGGAGAGGCAGAATGGAATGAAATTGTCTTTACTGACGAGTCACGCTTCTGTCTGCAGCACCAGGATGGTCGCATTCGAGTCTGGAGACACCGTGGAGAGAGGCTGCTGGATATCACTCTCGCACTCCTCTAGTACGCACTGCTGGTACTTTAAACAGCAGCATTACATCTCCGATGTGTTGGAGCCAGTTGTCCTTCCTTATCTTCAGGGCTTGCTCACAGCCATATTTCAACAGGATAATGCGCGACCACACGTGGCACGCATTGTCCAAGGGTTCTTCGTCAATCGTCAAATTGAAATGCTTCCCTGGCCGGCTCGCTCTCCGGATCTTTCGCCGATAGAAAACATGTGGTCTATGGTTGCTGAAAGCTTGGCCCAGATTACATTCCAAGCTGCCACACCAGATCAGCTTTGGCAACGTGTGGAAGCTCCTTGGTCTGCTATACTCCAAGTACACATCCAAAGTCTCTTTAAATCAATGCCGAGGCGTGTGGCAGCGATGATCTCTAACAATGGCGGTTACTCTGGCTACTGATTCTGGAAGGAACCACACTTCACAGAAGTCTATAAATTTAATCATTTGATACTTGGTCAACATGTTATCTACTAAGTAAATTCTGTTGTGATATCTCTTGTCTTTCTTGGTGTCGCAATTCTGGTGGCCAGCAGTCTATTTTAGAAAGTTGCGACAAGGATTTTAAAAAACCGTTTTGAAACAAAAGCTTCTGGCAGCAACTAATTATTTGAAATGAAAACATTCGTCTGCTGCTTTTAAATTTAATTCTTCTTTCAAAATGTTGAATGCAAATAAGCTGTTTGTCGAAGGATATAATATTTCCTTTTCCGAAGAGAAATATTCTTATTCTGTAATTTAAATCATCCTGAAATGCATGGTATTTAATTTCTAAAAGCAAAATATGCAGCATTATTAATCTGAAACAGAAAAACCGCCAATCATTACTTCTCCATGAAAAGAAGTCCTCAAACAAAACCCAAAAAAGAAATACTTTTTGTATCGTTTCCAAAGTTAAATTGCTATTAACAAGAGAAAAATCTGCCGACGAAGAAATTGTTTGCAAAGATTTTAATCTGTAGCAACAATAAGTAAAATAATCAACGAAGATTTAAAAGTTAAAAAAGGTTAAAAATGCAATGTTCACCGGCTTCTGCCCGGGTACGTCGCTCAGAGAATACGTGTAGAAGCCTGTATGAAAACAATTCAGCACGAAAGAAATGAAAATACACCCTTGATAAGTGTGGGTTTATTTAAATAACTGAAACAAAAAGGATCTATTTGTTGTCGAAAAACAAAGAGAAAATGTCTACAGAGCTGTTTTCTTCCATGCAAAGTTTCAGTAAGGGATTTGTAATTGTCTTAGGATTCTTTTACAGTGTGAAATTAAAAATAAAAACAGGGGGTAATGTTTAAATCAACTCGGAGTACTGTGGAAAGCAAGTTTTACGCCAATATTTACAGATCATTTCCTTAACCAAATGACTTTCTAAGAGTGAAACTTCATCATAAGAAAGTCCACGTCCCCGAAATCGTTTTCCAAGAATGTACAAAAACCCTCCGTATTTGCATCATTTGAAACATGTTTGTAATTGGAATATGTGTTCAGAAAGAATGGTTTAAAAAATAAATGCAGGCTAAGAACTTTTACGGATAATGCTGTAGACTCAATAGGATTTTTTTCCGATGCTGGAGACGTGATTAATGAGCAATGCCCTCGCCGGGACTTGAAACTGGACCTCTCGAATACGCGCCGAGTGTGCTACCGTTACACCAGGATGGCATTCAGAAAGGAGGGGAAAATACGTTATACTGTGTATAAAGGTATCTGTTTGATAATTCCAGTAATATAAATCCTCTACATTGCCATTTTTAAAACGTTATTTTTTATTCAGGCTCATTTACAGCAAACATAAAAATGTGCTCAATAAACTCCTTAATATAATAAACAATAAAACCTACTCCTTTTATTGAATAGAATAACAATGAAAATTGAAAAGAGTGTGAAAAGTGTCATTTTTATATCCCACAAAAGCACTTGTGTAGCTAAATGTGGAGTCCGAAAAGGTGTTCTTGAAGTAAGTTGCCAATCAACATTCGCACGCAAAGTGTTTGTGGAAACATTTCCGCATTTCCCAAGAGAAGGCGTTGCCATACACGCAGGTGAGGATGAGGAGACTCGGAAATTTTACGTATGCAGTTAAAAATCCGAGTCAGCCATTCTCTGCTTAACTGAAACAGTGAAAACCGTGACACAAAATCAATAAATTCTAGACCGAGTTACTTTTCGAATATTTTTTGAATCAGATTTTAGTATTAGAAATACTTATAGCAAAGACTTTTCAAAACGCTGAGAATATCGCTTTGCTTTTTAGTGTTACGCTTTTGCGCATTTTTCACTCATTTCTTTAAAAGTGTTCCATTGCGAAAAACATAAAATTTTTATTTTCGCTTTCCGAAAAAATATTCAGTTTTCATTTACACTTAATATAGGTTCTCCATTAGAGGCAAGATCTCTAACTTATTCATTTCTTTGTACACATTTTTTAAATTTATAGTGTTATCTTTTAAGTGTAATTGTGTGTGTTGCACTCTGCAGCACCAAGAAAAATCTTGCAAGAACAGTGCGGGAATGCAGCTCTTGCAAAGTTGCAATCTTCCTGGAAAAGGAAAACTATTTCTGTGAGTACCACAGAGACTGATTTGTAGGAACATGTTCAATTGGCGATGGTCGCTGATACTAACCACGAGAAGTGGTCATTTTCTTCAAGCGTCTTGGAAAAAATATGTGCAAGTGTCGCAAATATTTTCATTGTAACACCTGATATAATAAATAAAACAGGAGTTTTGCTGAAAATGTTAATTGCCTTTTCCTGCTCCTCCAAAAGTTAACCTTCGTTCGATCTCCGTGTTTGCGTAGTTACAGATAGGCAACATAAGGAGCTGAAGTTTGTGAAATGAAAACAAATTCGAATAGAAAACAAATTGCATATTGTTATTCTCATTCCCTGAGGTGAGAGAAATAAAAATAGGGAGGCCTTGAAGCTTCTTTGATTTTAGCAGTCCCCGTATACAATTTCCCTGAGACCAGAATGCTTCAATTTCCTTAATGATAAAGGCCACAGAATGAAACTTAAAAAAAAAAGCAAATTTTAATAAGCCAGGATTTATTATTATTTTTGATAGTGTATTTTATAAAGAGTTTTGGCAATCACATTACTCAACAACAAAGAATTAGGCTGGACTAAAAGACGAAAGTTAACGACCTAGATGAATTAAATAGTCAGGGAAGTGTACAGCTTCAACAATACATTTATAAAACTTTATACCGCTTAACAATTTGTTTTTCAAATTTCAGGCAAAAATGTCTGTTTTAATGTTTTAATGACATTACGCTACTACATTAAAGAAGAGCTCATACATATATTTTTATTGTTTTGCTAATTTCTCACTAAAGGTCATGTTATAATTTAATTAGCTCACAAAATATGAATTATCAATTATGTTTACTTATTATGCTGTCTGACTGCTCTTCTCGCTCCGTAAATGGTTTATCAAAATAGGTACAAAAACTGCGTATTTTTACTTCTTTGTTCCAAGTAAAAAGGAAATATTGCAATCCCGAAAAATTTCAGGTATCATATTTCAAGGAAACTACCCCTTTTGACAGCTATCGAATGCAATTTTAGGATGTTTTTGCTTGACATCCGTAGATAAGGACAGAATAAAGATGTCTTCTTTCCCAAAACAATTATAAAACTGGTTTAAAATCTATTGTGAAGAGATTTTCTCATGGGTCTGTCGCACGTACGTATGTGTGTATGTATGCATGTATCTCGCATAACTCAAAAACCAATAGTATCAGAGCGTTGAAATTTTGTACATAATACTCCTACAACATGCAGATGTGTACTTTCTACACTCATGTCCATAAATTAAGGATAATGCAAAATCAGGCAAAGGACGAGTTAGAAGCAAAACAAATTTGACTTATTTGTAAAGCTTATTTATTAAACAAAAGGTAAAGAGCAAAAAAAAAGATGATATATGTTTGATATTATTAAAAAAATTAGCGAATTTTTCTCCCCGGAGCAAATTACAAAAAACAACCTATTTACAAAAAACAAATATTACATGGTTGGTATGATGGTTAATACATTGTATGTCTCTCAGACCATGCAATACAGTCCGTACAACGCCTAGGCATGCTGAGTATCAAGTTATCGATTTGATCTTGGGGGATATTACACCACTCAAAAAGCAATGCTCTCCGAAGTTCCGGTAGGCATGTAGGAGGAGGTGGACGGGCTGCAACTCGTCAACAATTATTTACTTATGCATATTTTTTATTTTTAGGATTTAAAAAATTTATTGCAATTTTGTATTTGTTGATGGATTTTGCTACTTGCACTTGATTTACTTATGTTCTCAGAATTTAAATGATATTGTAGATTAATTTGCAGCAATATAATTTATTTATAATTTCTTTTAAATTTACACTGGTGTGCAAAAATTAAGGACGAAGTCCAAAAATTAGCATATCACCTTGTAGAGACATTAGGTTATTTAGTAGCAGGAGACATGAAAAATATGCAATTCCTTCGCCGGGAATCGAACCACGGACCTCTGAAATACCGGTTCAGTGTGCTGACCATTACACCACGAAGGCACGCTAAAAATGTGGGATATATACCTTATATACTCCCCTTTTTAAAAGGCGACTAGGGTTTTAGGGGACCTAGTCGCCAAATCCTGGGTGTGGAGAGTCATCATCCACAACCCTTTTAGTTCGGGCGCCACTGTAGAGGCATTAGGATTTTTTGGAAGCAGGAACGATGAAAAATATGCAATTCCTTCGCCGGGAATCGAACCACGGACCTCTGAAATACCGGTTCAGTGTGCTGACGAAGGCACGCTAAGGCACGCTAAGAATGTGGGAGATATACCTTATAACCTGAACGAAACGGCAGAGCGGACAGAAAGACCAATCAGGAGATTAAGTAAGGTGATGTACGGTAGCACATGCGTAGATATGCAGGTAGACGTAATGGAGGAGTGTCTGAGTAGTATAAAGCATGTTGTCGGTGTAAGATCAGTATTTCTGGCAAAGAGATTGCGCGCCGTATAGCAGTTAAAATCACACCGAGTTGCTGCCTCAGCGAGAAATCGCGAATAATCAATCTGTTAGACGACATCTGGATGCTTTTACCCGAGGTCGAATCATTGGGAAGTTGGAGGAAGGCCGCAGTGTGACAACTGTGGCTACAGAGTTCGGAATTGCTCACAGCATCGTTTCGCGACTTTGGACACAATTTCAAACTACAGGAACAGCTATCCGGGGGTTTAGTAGTGATCGTCCACGAGGAACCAGACCCGCAGATGACCGGTATATTGCCTTACAGGCCAGAAGAAACCGGCGGCAGACAGCGGGAGAAATCGCTAGACACACGACACAGGCGACTGGACGACCGATATCGCGTTTTACCGTGGCCAGAAGACTGCACGGTGGTGGTCTGTTTGCACGACGCCCTGTACGGTGTGTACCTCTAACGCCTGCCCATCGGAGAAGGCGTTCTCTGTGGTGCCGGGAACACCGGAATTGGAGAGACAATGAATGGGGACGAGTACTCTTTACAGATGAGAGCAGATTTAGTCTGAGTTGCGATTCTAGACACATACACATCTGGACAGAGCGGGGAACACGCAATAACCCCTTCAACATCATCAAAAGGGACTGTTTTGGAGGTCGCGGAGTTCTCGTTCGAGCAGACATAATGCTTGGTAGCCGGACCGACCTTCATATCTCCCAAGGAGGTTCGTCACCTGGGACTGCTATTGTAACGAGGTTCTTCTTCCTTACATGCGTCTTTTCACAAGGGCTATGGGTCCTCAGTTCCTCTTCATGGACGACAACGCTCCACCTCATCGCACAGTTACTGTCGAAGAGCTGTTGGAGAGTGAAGATATTGAACACATGGATTGGTCGGCAAGGTCTCTGGATCTAAATCCCGTCAAGCATGTACGGAACTTACTAGGGAGACCCGTGGCAGCACGTAACTTATCGCCAGTAACGATTCCGAAACTGCGATTGGTGCTACAAGAGGAACGAGCAGCAGTGTCTCAACAGCTCATTAACAACCACATATCCAGCATGCACAAATGATGTGAAACTTGCCTAGCAGTCTGGGGAGATCATATCCCCTATTAAAGACCAGATGTTTCTTGCTGGACACCCATCACAGGGATGTTTCAGCCTTCAGTCGCATTGTGCTCCATGCTACTTTTTCAATAAAGCTTCTTTTTATCCCTCTGATTTCTCTTTTAGTAAGTGTTGCTTACATTACTCATGCCCTTACGTATTGGGGATCTTACGGTATTAAATGTGTTTATTTGGAAAGCTTTTGTACAAAGTTATATTGAAAAAACCGTCTCGTCCTTAAGTTTTGCACACCATTTGAGTTTATATGTATTTTTGACCTTGTCGCGAAGTGAGAACTGAATTAATTGAATGAGAAATGCTGAATCGCTGTGAAAAACTCTTTCTTTTTTGTTGTTGTTGTTTGTTTAATTTCTTTTAGATTTATTACAGTATTTGTATAGAATATCTGACAACAATTAGGCAGTTCTTCAGATGATATACATAATGTTTGTGTATTTCGAGTTATAAACGGAATGAGATTTAACACTGCTAAGTAAACCTAGCGCCAGGGTGTCGCTATGGTAAGCAGGCCTGCTAACTGACTTTTAAAGAGTGCCTTCATTGTATTGTGGTTTACATCCTATCGACGAAGCAGATTTAATTCAATCCAATAAGTTTAAATGAAATGCAAGAGAAAATTAGTATAATTTAACATTTTGTACAAGGAACTCATGTTGTGTACACATCAGATTTTTTCTATTGCATATTTGAAATTTGCCCACATTTTAGGGTTAAAATATCAAACATTCCTGGTAAATGCTTTTTTTTTTTTCATTTTAGAATTAGATCATAAATCGAAGTTGTAGACAAAGTGATTTTGAAGAATAATCATGTAAACAAAATTCTAAACTTAATTTTGGTTAAATTATGATTTACTTGATGAAATATAAAGGTAAAATGTATATACGAACGAAAATATGCAAAATACTTACAAAACCTTTATTAGAAGTGAAGTTTCGTATGATCAACTTCGAATGGAGGCAAAATCCTATCTCGCAAACTTAGCACCAAATTCGTGTATCTTCGTGAGTTTTTTGCCATTATCATTTTTTTAATAACAAACAAGTACACTGTTTATGGAGTTCGTTCTTAATCGGTTCGTTTGGGGTGGGGTATATGGCTAGCAAAATGTCGAGCAGTTAGTCTCACGGAGTTAAGAGTTAAACTATATCTTTGAGCTTCGAAAGAGCGCCCAAAATGGCGCAAAAAATGCTTGTATATTTTGCAGAAATGTGGCTATTAACGCCATTTGTTGATCCAGATCTGAATAAACAATGAAACATCACATGGAAGCCGAAATAAAAACATGAACGGGAAAAGAGCGGGTTACACAGTTAAATATAGGCGTAAAAAATGCATACCCGCAGAAATCACGGGTTTGACAAATCACAAAGTTTTGCTACTTTGCTCATGGAAATCGCGAGATACGTAGTGAGAGGGTTAATTAATCATTTATTCATTAATTAAAAGTAATAAATAAAAAGAAATAACTCAAAGGCTTCACATTTTCAAATTACGTCCAAAGAGACTTTTTTTAACATTTTGTGCGTTACCGTTATTTATTAAACAACATGTTCTTCGCACTTAAGCCATAAAATTCAGTTCAACAGCAATATCGCCAAATAATTCTAAAATGAGTCTATCTTTAGAATTTCCGATACACAGTCGCGTGCACTGGAGATAAAAATATTTTTTCTGTACAACGTTGCCCTGGCTCGCTTTGAAATCGTTTTGAGTTTGTCAATAAAGAATTCGTTAAAATTTTGTAAAATATGAAATCTATAATAAAACAAATTCCAAATTTCAAATTTGGGCCCTATATTCGCAGCAGGATGACGGCATTCAAAATTCGATGGCTTTAGGTACCGTCGTTTTATCACAATGCAGGAAACATACATACATTTATGCACATTCTTCTTTATATAATTTCTTTAAATATAATGCAAGGCTGCAATATTTGGTGGCAACATTTTGAAAAGTGAACCGACATTTAATGTTTCCGACGCAAAATCGCAAAACAAAAAGAATAGTCCTTCGGGGACAAAGCCCCTTTGGACTAATAAAAAAAATCTGAAAGATTTTAGATTTCATATTACGTCCAAAGGGACATTTTTTTAACGTTTTGTGTGTTATCCTTATTTATTAAATATCATATTCTTCGCACTTAAACCATTAAATTTAATTCAACAGCAGTATCTAAAAATAATTTTTAAATGAGCATATCTTTAGAATTTCTGATACACTGTCTCGCGCCGTTGGAAATAAATTTTTTTTTTGTGTTGCCATTGCTCAGTTTGAAATCATTGAGTTTGTTAATCAAGAATTCTTTGAAATGTTACAAAGTATGAAATCTATAATAAAACATATTTCAGATTCCAAATTAGGGTTTCCAAATGCCCATATATGGTGGAAGATTACGTTATTCAGAATTTGATTGCTCTAGGTACCGTCGTTTTATCACAGTGCAAGAAACATACACGGATTTATGCAGATTCTTAATTATTTAATTTCACAGGGCGATAGTATTTGGTGGCAATAATCTGAAAAGTGAACTGACATTTATAGTAAACCAACGCAAAATGCCAAAACGAAATTAAAAGGCTTTCTGGGGTACACTCTTTGGGCTAATAAATAATAATAATTATGGAAAATTAAAAATAAAATTTTACATAAATTCTTGCAATCTAAAGCTTCTCTCTTTAACTGTACATTTTTATGTTCTCTATTAATTTTGTACTTTACATGGCATTCTTCTTTTCTCTACAGATTTACTTATGTATCCAGAGAAAGGAAAATTTCATAAAAATTTTATCTTTCAACTTGGTAACATATACGCAACATTTAAAATTAATCCAGCAAAACCAAAATTATTATTAGTGGAAAAAAGTTGGTTTTCCTCCCCACTTTTTTTAAAGTTTTAAATACTTTAAATTATGGGGAGTGCGGGGCCAGAAAAATTCATTTTAGTCCAAAGGAGCTTAGTCGCCGAAGGACTATTGTTTTCGTTTTGCGATTTTGCGTCGGAAACATTAAAAGTCTGAATCACTTTTCAAACTGTTGCCACCAAATTTTGAAGCGCTATATTTTATTTAAAGAAATTAAATAATGGAGAGAGTGCATAAATGTATGTATATTTCTCCAAATGTGATAAAACAACGGTACCTAAAGCCACCACATTTTGAATAACGTACGTTTCCACCCGAATACGCGCATCTGGCAGCCCGAATTTGGAATTTGTTTTATTATCGATTTCATATTTTGTAAAACTTTAATGAATTTTTGTTCAACGAAATGAAAGATTTGAAAGCGAGCCATGGCAACGTGTACAGAAAAAACCTTTTTATCTGCAGCGTGCGGAATTGTGAATCGGAAATTCTAAAGATGCACTCGTTTTAAAATGAACTCGCGATATTGCTAATGAACTGAATTTTATGGTTTACGTGCGAAGAACATGACATTTAATAAATAAAGGTAACACACAAATCGTTAAAAAAGCCTCTTTGACATAATTTAAAATCTAAAACCTTTCAGATTTTTTTCTTTTTTTTTTTTGGCATAGGGGATTTTGAGCTGTCCTTAGGCCGCTGCGTAAAAAGGTAGTTAACTAAAATGCTGAAGTATATGAATGAAAGATCGTTATGAGTTTCATTTATTTTGTCTTTGATCACTGTTGATTAATACAGAGAAAAACTTTTAACCACTTATATTTAATTATTGATTATGGAAATAACCGGAGAATTCATGTGTGACAATGCTCTGGCACACAGAGATCCCCCACAGTGACATTTATTAATACAAATTTTCGATCAGTATGTCTTCTAGTAATTAAAAAACATAGTGCACAATAAACAAATGCTTTCTGTCTTTAAACAGGGTAATGAAAGTTATGATATATCTGTATAAGTTATGGAAAAGAATCTAGTGCTTGTAGTGGAACTAAGGCACACGAACAAAATAAATTATATTAATTGTATTTTTGTTTCGTGCAAAATTAACGTCATATATGAACCCGCAGTGACTAACGACACTGTAAAAAATTAATGAAAAAGGGATAGCGTATTTTTTCATGTTATCCTTACATGCAATTCATAGCCCATCTTCTTTAGTTTGCAAATGAAATTTTACCCAAAGATCCGCTGATCTTCAAACAATCAGATCTCATAGATCTTTGAACATAATAAAGCTAATGGATTTTTTGTGCTATTATTTTTCAGTCAAGTTTGTTGCTGGTATTTTATTTCCTTTACGAACAAAGGGTTACAAAATTAGAAATATATTGCTACTTTCAGAACCAATAATTTTTATGGTATATTCTTTTGATCCATTATCCTCCTTTCTAGAGGTAAACAACAGCTAAGCTTTTTCCGACATTTGGATAAACGCCAGAAACTTTTCTATAAGACTTCTGCTTCTAAATTATTCAACCGAATAAATCTTGAGTGCTTATCTTAAAATGCTTGTACAACATTTTCTTCTTTCATTTAAAACCAATTCCTGGCTTTTCAGAATAAATCTAATGATACTTTACACTGGATCCTTCGAGGGTGTAGTTTAAACAGTCATAAAAAGAACCACTCTTAGGTAAGAATTTGAGACTGATAGTTATTACTTCCTTGTACGAATTAAGAAAGTATTGTTATCGAGAAAATTTTCGGGTATCATATTTCAACGAAAATATCTACTTTGACCGCTATCGAATGCAATTTAACGAAGTTTTTGGGTGTTATCTGAACGTAAAAACAGAATAAAGGGCTCTTTTTCCGCAAAAAAATTATAAAACTGATTTAAAATGTATACTGAAGAGATTTTTTCGTGGCGTCTGTGCGGACGTGTGTATGTCTCTCGCATAACTCAAAAACGAGTAACCTCAGAACGTTGATATTTTGTACACAGGACTACTATAACATGTAGATGTGCACCTCCTATTTTGGTTGCAATCGGCAGCACCAAAAGTATATAAATTTATGTATATATATAACCACTCTTTTATTCGGCTCCGTGAAATCAGTTTTTTTTATTCTTATATGCTGGTAAATTGTGCATTCTTTGCTTTAAAAATGATTGAATTATGTTCTTCTTATCTTCCGGTTAAGGTTTTTTATACCTTTAGTAAATCTGCTTGCAATATTTGTGTAATTATCAACAATTTAAAAGTTGTTTAATCATGGCTAAGCCTAAATTTTTGGCTACACTAGCCATCTTTGTTTACATTTCAAACTTAGCAGAATAGTGGATTTGTTGCCAATCTAGAGAAACTAAACTTCGACACAACAAAGATAACTCCTTGTTTTACTATTGCGAATGAAATCATGCTTAATCAGTTCTGCGATTTATTCGAGGAAATAAGTGTTTAAGATTTATTTCGTGAATTTTAATATGTATATTTTGAGATTTTATGTATTTTTGCCTTGTCGGAAAGTGGGAAATGAATTAATTGAATGACAAATACTGAATTGTCTCGCAAAAATTGTTCCTTTTTTGTTGGTTTAATTTCTTTTACACGCCGTTTTAGATTTATTATAGTATTTGAATAGAATTTTTGTCCATTCTGAGTTATATAATGAATGGAATGTAACGCTGTTAAATGAATCTAGTGCCAGAGTGTCGCTATGGTAAACAAATATAGTGAATTTTAAAGAGTGCATTTATTCTATTGTGGTTTATGCGCTATCGAAGAAGTATATTTAATTCAATCCAGCAAGTTTAAATAAAATGCAAAATGGCGCATAATTTAATATTCTGTACAAAGAAGTCACGTGGTGCACATATCAGATTCTTTTAATACATAATTGTATTTTGAAGTATATTATGTGCATTACGCGTGGTATACATTAAAATATAGTGACTTAGTAAAAATAATTATTAATCATAAATTTTATAAAGCACATGCAATAAAGACGAATTCCAACATTTCATTTATGTGGTAAAAAACCGTTCTAAATTACTCTATTGCATAAATTTAACCTTATGGCTGAACTATTGTAATTATGGTGATAAGCTTGATTAACTAACCATGCAAATGTTAAAAACTTGCGACGTGGGGATTAATATACACGAAATAAATCGTGATTTCACTGTTAATTAAACTGTGATTAAGGAAACGAAACTCGAGCCTCTCTCTATACAGGACACTTTTGTACAAAATTATTTCAAACATAAAATTAAATTTTCATGTAGACGTAAAATAGAATATGAAATATGCGTATTAAGTAACTCAACTCAATGAGGCTTATAATCCAGCTCGATTTTAGTAATTCAACTTAATTAATAATCCTAGTAATTAATTGCTGGACCTCTGAATATAACAACAGAACGTCGTAATGTTGAATTAAAATGTGGTTAGAAAATTTTTTGTTAGTCTCTTTGCTACAGTAACCCTTTTAATCCTTTCTCAAAATTAGGTCAAAGTGGTCGCTTGTGCGAAAATTATTATACAAATCTGGTTTGGGCATTACGTGATTGCCTTGTACAGCTTATTAAATTACACAGATTTTTCGAGGCACTTCATTTAAACTTACTTCCTCGAATTATTCTAATTTAATTAACCGATTCGTTGAGGAAAGTTGACATGGACATCAAAAATTGCATTTTTTGAAATTAAATATACCGGTGAATTTTTATCCACGGGAGTCAAACATCGAATTTTATTTTTTTCATAACGAGTGAAAAACGTTCCCAAATATTATTATAGGAATTCGGAGAGAGCATAAAAACTTAGATTTCCATATTTAGAATAGAAAAAAAACACGCCAATGTGACAATCAAAATCGCTGAAACAACCTTGCATTTGGCGTACATTTATTAAGACACTCAATCGATTTCGAGGGAAGCTACATGTCCCTCCTCATCAGGAGACCGAAATTTCTAGAAAGAGAAAGCAACCTCAGTAACGGCTTTTTTATACCCTCGGGTAGTACCATGCGCGAGGAGGCAATGCCATCTATCGGCGAAAATAATAACCAAGAATTATGTTAACAGAATTTTAAAAGCGTTAGACCGGATTGGACATAAAAATCATTCACTAAACATGTTAAATCTTTGTGAATACGAAAAACCTCAAGAAAATCCAATTCACCGACGGAAGAAGCTTTTTGGATAATTTTTCTACATCCAAAGTCAACATTATGATTAAATTTTCAACTATGATACGCTATTGAAGACTTGGTAATTTCGCCCTTTCGAACATAAGATTCATGTTCCTTGATACGCAACTCTAGCGCTCTTTCTGTTTGGCCAATATATCTCAAGCCACTCTGACACGATATACTATAAACTCCCCAAGAATTAAAGTCAGAAACGCAATCTTTTAGAGTCGAACAGTGAATTTTATTGATAGAGGAGAAACTGACTGATTCTGGGGAACGGACTCCAGAAATTCAATTTCCAAGTCATTATAATTTTGAAGTGAAAATCGAAGGGTTTAGTAAATCGCATTTGCGTTAGTTGAAATACCATGGCTCCCGCGAAAGGTAACAAACACAGTGCTACTTTTTAATGCAAAGCCATTCATTTTGAGAAAGAAAATTAAAATAGTGCTGCAGCAAGGGTGTTTGGAGTTGGCGAAAGATGGAACGGATAATGATTATTTATTTTTGGATTACAATAGCTATGATGATGATAATGACACAAAATTCGATTATACGCCTGATCATATAACTCTTCACGTTGTCTGATAATGAAAATGTTTAATTTCAATATGGTATCTAATTTCTTTTAAATAAGCAACGTTTTGATGCATGTAAAAATCCAATTTTTTCCTTATTTTTAAGCTATCATAATTATATCCGGCGTATAACGGGCATCCGTACATCTCGGTCCTATTTTTTCTATTAAAAGTGCGTATTATACGCCAGAATATACGATAGTTAAGAAAAACCTTACTCAAAATTCGAAATATAATACCTTAGTTTCTTACTGGGCTCTCAGAAATACGTTCAGAGTAAGAGAACGGGGTCTTTAATACTTCATCCTGATGCCATTTCAAATCCCTCTCTGTAACTTCTCTCTTCGAAGCATGTGTATCACAAATCCATAATTTGTAGAGCAATTAGCCACCAGTGATTTATCTCACGATTATCTCTTGAACAGTCTTGCTAATATGTATTACCCAAGGCGAAGATATTGCAGTAACAGTAATTAATGACCGCTAATAAATCGTTGATTTGACTTGGCTGTTACTATAGCATTCGTCCACGCATAGGTTGCTAAAATCTGCATTAATCAGATGAAGAGAAACAGAGACAGATTCTGTTTAATTGATTAGCAACTAAATTAAAATGATAGAATTTGGCTTCGAATTATATAGTGCAGATAATAATTTAACGATGCCAAGTTGTACTTGATTCTTGTCGAGTTTGGTATTCTGAACCACTCAGGTTCATTTAAATATCACAACAGACGATTAATTTATTTCGCTTAACATCACCCTTCTAGTAACTCTTTCGAAGAAAAGAATTAAGTGAAGGCACATTATGCCCCTGACAAAGGTTCTAAACTTATCATTAAAATAGCTTCTTTTCGGTGCTTGTAAAATATGAAATTTGTAATTCGCTGGTTAGTGAAGCTTACTGCCGTACCGAAGGGTCCGTGTTCGAAACCCAGAGAAAGCACGGATGTCTGTAAGTGTATAGTGTCTGTGCGGCATGGGACACTCTTAATATGCGGCGAGCCTAAAGGACGGAAGAATTCTAGAGACGTTGAGGTAGGAGAAGAGGGTTGAAAGACCCTCTGGCGCATCCTCCTGGGACGCTTTTCATCAAAATTGGGGGGGCGTTACTCAGCAAAGTCTTACTGTCACCTGTGTGGTGCTCAAGACTCTTGCCAATGGTAAGCGCAATCCTTCTGTACTCCTTGCTGCGACGAATTTCGTGGGTTTGTTTTTATAGCACTTATAATTTGTTATAACCATGTGACATTTTAATTAAATTCTTTCCTCAGAATTTGAATTAAGGAAATTTAATGTCTTTCACATATTAGACACTTTTCGCAGATATAGATAATGCTGGTTCATTAAATTAGCTATACATGAGTTACTTATGTGACTTTTGTTATTGTGGTTTGTCACCTTCATTAATATCTCTATATAACTTTAAATAACAACACGTCGACCATTCACACGAATACTTAAGCCCGGTCAGTGAAATATCTATTTTATTTATCAAATTTCTTTAGTTTGATCTCTTTTTATATTCAAACTATTTCATTGAAGAAATTTTCTATAACTAACAGTTACAAAATTACATTTATATTTTTCACCATTTTAGCCCAAAAGGGGCGTTAGACCTAAAGGGCGATTAGTCTCAAAACGGCATTCTGCGTTGATTCACTTTACAAACTGTTGCACCAAATATTATCGCCATTCATTATATTTAACTAAACTAAATAATGTAGAATTTGCATGAATGTATGAATGCTTTTCGCATTGTTAAAGACGACGGTATTAGAGACATACAGTTTTGAATAACGCAGTCCTTCACATGAACATGGGCACTTGGAAGCCTAAATTTTGAATTTCGAATTTGCTTTATAATCTATTTCAAATTTTGTAAAATTTTAACCAATTAATAAAATTCAAAGATTTCAAAGCGAGCAATGGCAACACTGTATGCAAAAAAAGCACTGTAATCTTCAGCGCGCAAGAGTGTGTGTCGGAAATTCTAAACATATACTCTTTTGCTGTTTATAAACATTTCGTGATATTGCCGTTGAATTGAATTTGATGTGGTTCAAGTGTGAAGAACATGATATTTAATAAGTAAAGGTAACAAACAAAACGTTATAAACACGCCCTGTTGAGCGTAATATAAAATTTGAAAGCATTCATATTTTCTTTTCTAATTTTTTTTTCGTATTTAAGTATTTATTATACGCTAAAAGTGATTGTACTCTTAACAAAGCAAAATTGATCACTTAAGTATGTACTTAAACCTGACTTATAGAAATGTACAAAAATAAAACTTACAACGAAATAGTACATTTGATTATTACATTTTAACAACACTTGGATTCAACTATTGGAAATCATAGCATGAATGTTTCATTCATTTCAAGCATATAATTTTTTCTGCTCCTAGTAGAGAATATGTTGTCTTCTGATATTTTTACGAACATTTTTTTTCATTTCTTTCATGCGTTTTACTGCACATAAGGTTCTTTCTCAGGTGGAAATTAACTAATATTCACATTTAACAAACATTCTTCCAATTGATTGTCTTATTCTTGGGATTTTGAAAGTAATAGTTTTGAAGATTATCTTCTGTTTTAATTTTTAAAACTTCTGTTTTAATTTTTAAGAACGTTTTATGCATCATAAGCAGCACATTTATTCAGTAATATAATGTTGATTTATAGTGTTGCTAAATCAGCAACAATGTTTTAGATTTGTAATATATGACACAGGATCAACTATCAGACTCTCCAGATTGGCAGAAGAAATATCTCTTGGCTTTGTCAGCCAGATCTTTCCGTACCAATTCTTTCATCTCAGCATCGCGTATCTCATTTGCTCACCTAAATTAGCAACAATGTTTTAGATTTGTAATATATGACAAGAATCAACTATGAGACTCTCCAGATTAGCAGAACAAATCTCTCTTGGCTTTCGGCCAGATCTTTCCGTACCAATACTTTCATCTTAGCATCGCGTAACCCATTTGCTCACCTAAATTAGCAACAATGTTTTAGATTTCTAATATATGACACAGATCAACTATGAGACTCTCCAGATTAGCAGAAGAAATCTCTCTTGGCTTTCAGCCAGATCTTTCCGTACCAATTCTTTCATCTCAGCATCATATATGTCATTTGCTCATCTAAATCAGCAACAATGTTTTAGATTTGTAATATATGACACAGATCAGCTATCAACCTCTCCAGATTAGCAGAAGAAATCTCTCTTGGCTTTTTCAGCCAGATCTTTCTGTACTAATTCTTTCATTTCAGCATCACGTACTTTATTTAAAAGCACGCAACTATCGGAGTGTGGTCTGTCAGCCCAAAAATATCTTATCTCACCAAATAAAAATGTAAAATATATTATGTCACAGATGAAACGACGTTCGATGCAGAAAGTAAAAGGCTTTGAAGATTTGAGATGCTTAGTATTATTAACTCCAAAGGGGAGTATTTGTCTCGAAATGGAATTTTGAGTGGGTTTTCTTTGCTATAAACGACGTATATGGCTTTTCAAATTGGTGCCACCAAAAATATCGCCGTGTATTATTTTGAAAGAAACTAAATAATGAAGAATGTTCATACATGTTGCTCGCATTATGGGTCGTCAAATTTTGAATAGCATTGTCCTCTACCCAAACATGTGACCCTGGTAGCCCGAATTTTGGATTTGCTTTATTATTGATTTAACATTTTGTATATTTTTAACAAACTCGACGATCTGAAAGCGAGCATTGGCAACACTCTACGGAATAAAACATTTTTATCTTCACCTGGCGAGACTGTCTTTCGGGAATTCTACAGACGCGCTGTTTTTAAAAATTTGGTGATTTTCCTGTCGAATTGAATTTTATGTAAGCGCGGAGAACATGGCATTTAATAGATAAAGTTCACATATATACTGTTAATAACAAAAGGCATAAAAGAATGTGTTAACCATGTGATTAATAAAACTGAACATGATATAAAGAACTAAGCGAAGCCCTTAAAAACATATGCCAATACATAACAGTGCATCAGGAATTCCAACATATGCTGCTATGCAGATTTCAAAACATTTGTGATCTTCTTGTTTATCTGTACGTGCGCGAGTGAGAAAAAAACCCAATGCTTAATAATAAAGCTTAAAAGCCAAAATGTAAGTAAAATAAATAAATAAAAATCTGAAAGCTTTGAGATTTTATATTACGCCCAAAAGAGCGTTTTTTCCATTTGCACCTATATACACGTTTCAAGAACGTATATGTATGTGTAACGCCCCTTTCGGCTAAAAATATTTAAAAACAATATATGTTTAGAATTTCCGATAAACAGTCGCGCGCGCTGGAGATAAACATATTTTATTCCGTACAGTGCATTGCCACTGTTCACTTTGAAATCGTTGATTTTCTCAATCAAAAATTCATTCGAGTTTAAAAAATATATAACATATAATAAACCAGACTCAAAATTCAAGATTCAGGTGCCTATATTCGGGTGGAGGACTACGCTATTCAGAATCTAATAGCTCTAGGTACAGTCGTTTTTTCACAATGCGAGAAACATACGTACATTCATTCTTCTAATTCTTCATAATTTAACTTCTTTAAATATAACATATAATTCAATAATATTTGGGGCAACAAGATGAAAATTGATACAGTTATAGCCGTTTATAGCGATTCGACGTAAAATTGCTGTTTCGAAACTAATAGCCCTTCTAAGTTTACGCCCCTTTGGGATTAATAAAAAGCAATGGTTTAGCAGG
>KK117024.1:389573-402594 GCA_000611955.2 Stegodyphus mimosarum
ATTGTGAAGTGTTGCGAGCAGTGTGATTAGTTGTGAGAATAGCTGCTACGCGAGAGTTCTGTGAACGGAAAGCAATCGAGATAGTGCTTTGCCGTGAAGCTATCTTTACAGTATAGCTTGACAGTGGATTGGTGATTGTTCCACGGTGTTTTATTATAAGATTAGTGTTGCCGTGAAGCTGCCTTTACAGTTACAGCCTGAAGCTGTGTTGCTGATTGTTTCAGCGTATTTATTGTAGATTTTCGACGCTTGTAAAGGTAATTTTGGAACTGTGCTGTAAATAGTGATTCCTGTAAATAAATTGTGCTTTTTATTGTTCTGCATCGTGTTTTCATCGGATACTCTCAAATCCGCGAACCCGTAAAACGCAATAATATCGCTTTTTGTTAAACATATTTAATTCTTACTTTCCCATTTTGAAATTTAGATTCATTCCAAATAAAATTCGCCCATATTTAGTCCAAAGGGGCTTTGTCCCTGAAGGACTACTGTTTTCGTTTTGCGATTTTGCGTCGGAAACATTAAAAGTCTGTATCACTTTTCAAACTGTTGCCACAATATATTGCAGATCTGTATTATATTTAAAGAAATTAAATAACGAAGAATGTGCATAAATGTATATATGTTTCTCGCATTGCGATAAAACGACGGTATCTAAAGCCGTCGAATTTTGAATGCCGTCATCCTGCCGCGAATACAGGCACCTGGAAGCCCAAATTTGAAATTTGGAATTTGTTTTATTAATGATTTCATATTTTGTAAAACTTTAACGAATTTTTGATGAACAAACTCCAGAATTTCAAAGCGGGAATTGGCAACGTTGTACAGAAAAATCATTTTTATCTCCAGCGCGTGAGACTGTGTGTAGGAAATTCTAAAGATAGGCTCAGTTTAAAATTATTTTGCGATATTGTTCTTATGCTGCTGAATTGAATTTCATGTGGTTTAAGTTAGAAGAATATGATATTTAATAAATAAAGGTAACACACAAAACGATAAAAAACGCCACTTTTGACGTAATTTAAAATCTGAAACCTTTCAGATTTTTTTTTTTATTTTATGATTTATTCTTAAAATTTGTTTTTGGAATATTTTTAAATAAATTTTATAAATTTTTCGAAAACCATTTTGTGTTATAACCTATAAAAGTTTTACCATCATCTTAAAGTAGTTGTATTTCAAAGCGTACCTGCAAAAATTAGTTTTTTATTCTAAATTTGGTACTTGTGTAACAACCCGTCGACCATTTCTGCCTATTGAATAAAAGACGCCAAACTACGCGATTTTTCGCCAAAAATGAGAAAGTTATGTTCAAACACGCTGGGTCAGGTGTAACGTTGATTACACGTGTGAGTTATTTCGGCCTCAAAAAAATGCGTTAATGACCATGATATGGCCATATTTTTGAAAAAATAATGCACATTTTTAACGAAAAATTAAATATAAAAAATTATAATATAATAAGTTTGAAAGAAAAAGGAGAATAGAACGTTTTTTCTTGTATTTAGTAAATCGGTTTGCTGTGATTGTCGCCATTTCTTGTGGTCCACGGAATTTTCCGTCGATCACGACCATTTTTAAGTACCCAAAGTTTCCTAAGATATACGTGAATTTACATAGTGGCGAGTTTTGAAATTTGGCATATTTGTTGTAAGGGGTAAAATAACGCCAAATGGGTTTTACGCACTTTGATAAAATTATTTGAAATTATGAAAGATGACCATTTTTCGGCTCGAATACAGAACGCAAGAGTTGGACCCCCATCCAGAGGCTGCCTTTCGGGGTGAGCTGTCCAAGCTCCTGAGACCGCCTCGTCGACGACGCAGACCCCACAGTCCCGGCCCGGCCCTCTGAAAGGCAATGGGACACGCAGTCCCCGTATCGAAACTATGAGGGCCAAATCCCCTCGGCTCGAATACAATGAAAAAAAGTGAAAGTAAAATAGGTTGCTATAAATTAATAAGTTTGCTAAGTGAATTATTCTCGACGCAAACTGAAAAAAATTCGCCAAGATAAATTTCTCCATGAATGTCTCAGCAAAAATTACAAAATTTAATATCTAGGTATAATTTGAGTAGTAGACTCGAAATCTGGAAAACATTGGTATGCTAGTTCAGAAAAGTCCGATTTTGTACCAAAATGCCCATGTTAGAATAATGCTATATATAAATCTAATATATATCCTGAGTCGCGCTTTCCAGACATGAAAAACGCAATTTGAATTTCGTAAATAGGCCCGGTAGAACGGAAGATATAATTGCGTAGTGTATTTAAAAATTGCTTAGGATTTTTGAAGGTAAGTAATAATTTCTTGCTATCTTTTAAAAGTGTGTTTCATTTATTTAATATTAATTAGCATAATTATGTATTTCTAAAGTCTATATATTTGGGATAGCGTTCGAAAAGTACAAATCTGTTTTCAATAGAGTGTAGCTAAAGTAGATGCACTTTTTGGTACTTGCTTTAAAATTTTTAAAAATAAAATAAATTGTTTTCGTGAGTTGCTATGGCATATATATAGTACAATGAAATAAAAACTTAAGTATGTACACTCTACACACAAAAAAAGGTGACGTGCACACCACATGACTTACTTGTACAGAATATACACGCATTTTCTCCTGCATTTTATTTGAACTTACTGAATTTAATTAAATCTACTTCGTCGACAACGCATAAACCACAATAGAATAAATGTACTCTTTAAAATTCACTATATTTATTTACCGTAGCGACACTCTGGCGGTAGGTTCACTTAACAGAGTTACATCTCATTCATTTTTTAACTCAGAATACACAAAAATTATATCATCTGAGGAATTATCTAATCGTTGCCACATATTATATTCAAATACCACAATGTAAGTCACATCAAGCTCCAAGGCACATATTAAGGCACATATTTATCGCCCAGTGCGTAATTTCAAGTTTCTTCTGGGAATTTTCGGAAGTGTTATAACATTCGCTTTTGTGTACTCTACTTTTAATCTTCCGACAAAGATTATTTTCTTTTAAATCCTGTTCCCAAAGCCGAACCACGATTTTGTATAATACTGAGTTGGTTTCCCAGTGCAGTGAGCAAATCAAGCGCCTATTCGTAAGTTCCTTCAATTTCTGATTTCAACAAGAACATTATGTATAAATAAAACAAAAAACTGAAAGCTTTCAGATTTCACATTACGTCCAAAGTGGCGTTTTTTTAACGTTTATGTGTATTAATTTATTTATTAAATGTCATGGTCCGCTTAAACCGTAAAACTCAATTCAACAGCAAATTACGCAAAATATTTTTAAAATGTGCATATCTTTAGAATTTCCGATACACAGTCACGTGCGCTGGAGATAAAAAGAAATTTTTTTTCGTAAAGTGTTGCCATTACTCGCTTTGAAATCGTTCAGTTTGTTAATAAAAAAATGATTTGTTAATCAAAATTTGGGTTTCCAGATGCCCATATTCAGATGGAAACGTATGTTATTCAAAACTGGGTGGCTGTAGATACCGTTCTTTTATCACAATGCGAAAAACATACATACATTTATGCAGATTCTTCCTTATTTAATTTCTTTAAATAAAATACAGGATGATAATGTTTGGTGGCAACAGTTTGAAAAGTGAATAGATCCAAAATGCCAAAAACGAAATTAATAGCCCTTCTGAGCTAACGCCCTTTAGTCTAATAATAATTCATTTTTAAATTACAGTCAGTCAACTATCCATGTTTTAAAACTTTGCATCTTAGACCCAAAATTTCAACTCTGGAACCTTGCACTGATATGATATGGAAATTATTTGCATATAAACCCAATGGTATTCTCATTTTTAAATTATTAAACTATTGCTCAACAAGCCATCTAAAATAATTATTATAAAAAAAAATAAGTATATAATGGTTTTAAATGAGGCCAGTGTATAAGCATCGTTTCACGGCTCCCTTTAGTAAGCAATAATAATACGAATGAGGTAACTCGTTTATTGTTTTCAAATCGCTTAGTTAATTAGCAACAAATTTGGAAGACAAAACAAATATCTCACTCTTTCTGGAATAACGATATAACTGATACGAGAAAGATAAAAGTACATTATTACGGAGAATGGCGACAAATTTCTTTTAACCCGGAAGGACGCGTGCTGTATTATGTAACACGAGAACGTGCATTGGGTGTCAGCGCACCCCAAGCAATTAAATGACGTAAAATGAAATATATTATTAAAATTCAGTAAAAGAGTGCATTCTATGTTAATTGCAGCATTTATTATATACAATAGCTTAAAATAATGTTAATTTTAAAATTAAAAATAGATAAATTTCGCCTGTTAAAAAGTACTTTTTTTTTTAGATGACTAGAAATTATTGATTTCTATGAGAATTTTTTTAACTTGTGAATGCAGGTATAATCCAGATTCTGCAGAATAATGTGTTATATGATTACTTTTAAAATCAATTAGTCTCAAGAGGTATTAATTATTTTGCAGTTTATACACGAAGCTTCTATTTCACAGTGTTCTTGACATATTATTTTTACACTTCACATATACAGTTTTTGATTTTCTGTCTCTTTTCCTTGACCACATGTAACATCCTCCGGTAACATGATTGTCTTTTCTTGGTTTGTGATTCAGCAAGAGAATCTTCGTTGTGTTCCATCTGTTTCTGTCGTGATTTCAAATGTGGATCTCAAAGTGCAAAGGCCAAGTTCTATGCAGCGACAGGTGAAGCCATATATTTAGATATGTATGTACTGCCAGACAATTTTTTTATATTATGCGACGCCATGCGTCTTTAAACTCTCTCTTCAATGGTTCTTTCTGCTATTTTGTTATTTTATCTTTTTACTATAAAATACTCAATTTGATTGCAAGGAATGTCTTCTGAAGAGTCGCACTCTTCTTCTGATTCTGATCATTAAATATATTTTCCCTATCTGAGTCTCCTAATTCTTATTCTGTAGAATCTTCACCCGACGAAACCTCCTCCGATAGTTTTTGAAGTATTTTCATTTCTTCGTTTGAGGAAATTTTGAATCAAATGAAGAAAAGACCGACCAGAACGACTTGAACACACCATGGCATGAAAAATAGCAACACGAAAGCGCGCGTGGGGCATCGGCACGCCCCAAAATGTCTTTAAACCACTATAAAAGCTCGGAATATGCTGTTTTTACTCGAGACGTATAGAACATGACCTTGGAGAGAGCTACTGATGGACTTAACCGTTTCGGAGTATAGGGGAAGATTTCCAGCGATTTTGTCTGAGCGTGGAGTGCCGAAACATCCCACGCGCGTCTTCCCGGGTTAAATCGCTGAGTTTGTTTGAAATTTAAAATAAATATCTAATTGGTGACTCCAATTGTTAGGGGAAATGTTAAATTATAATCAATAAAATACGTCTTTTTCATAAACCTTTCGAGAACTTACCAAGTGTCAACCCTCGGGTACCACGGTAAAAATTCAATTAAACTAAGCTATAAATGGTAAAAGATCGAAAAAGTCTTACTATTTTATCAAATGCTGTACCTAAAAACAAACTTAATTTCATACGCCTGGAAATTTTCTCAATGCACTTAGGAAAAAATTATGTTGGCGTTGTGACTTACCGCACTTCTCATAGTAACATCAGATCGTTCATGAATTTTACAGGGGCAAGGAGAAACAGGTTGCGTTGGTCGTTGGCATGATGTAAGCGAGAGTTGGACCCGTCCCACTTCCGTTCAAATTTTGAAAAGAATCGCTTCAAAGATGGATCGAAATCTCCCATTCCTATCTTTCTACCATAGAACCACTGGAACGGGCCTTTGACTGGTCGAATATTTTAAAAGTCCCCATGCTACAAACACACTATACACTTAACAAACATCCAAGCCTTCTGCAAGATTCGAATCTGGAATCAAAAGATATGGTAACCACCATCGCTAACTGGTATACCGGTCACGGTGTTGTAAAAAGTGATTGTGATGCATTATAATCACATCTAGAGTATCATGAAAAGTGTTATGTTGTTCATTGTTCGAATTTTCTGTCTGAAAAAAAAATTATTCTTTAGGAAAGATCAGAATATTTTTATTTAATCCCGCGAATTAGTGATTTAATATATTAATATTTTGTGTGAAAGAATTCAGGAGGGTGGGGGGGGGTGAATTTCGCTGTGTCATCTTTCAGGGTCAGACGCACTTCCGTAGAACATTCTAGAAAGAATTGTATTGTCTGGTTGCTTTGAATAGAGTCGATACGTGATGAATTTGAAGGGGTTAACGTTTCACGTACAAGGAAAGGTCACTGCTTTGGCGATTTAGGTGTCCGGTTTGGCTCCGGGTTTTTGAATAGTTGCGCGTGCGCAGTTAGCCTGTTTTTGTATTTTGGGTGAAAAAGCGGAAATTTGGACTCTAATGAAGGAGCGAAAATCTGGTTTTGTGGTGGCTTGTGTCCTTTGTGATCGGAAGGAGAATTATGAGTACGAGACACTTTATGCTGTGATGTCTTAGGATGATATAGTTTCCTCTTTCAGTTGTTAATACGGGGGAGGGCAGTTATGCTCCATGCCGGTCGGTTGCTTTATTATCTTACAAATTAATAATACAACTAGGCACTTTTTGCTGAGCTGCTCCTGGGGGAAAGTGGTTCTCTTGATTCTTCGATACAGTAGATTTTGTTCTTTGGCTGCTGCAATCTAGAGATAGTATTAGCTACAATCTACGCACTTATACTGAGTTGCCTTGAATGTAATAGCTTTTCTTCAGTTGTTAAGACGGGGACAATTATGCTCTTTGTTGGTAAGATCCTCTTGCAGTTACAGGAAAAGAATTGGCTGCTTTTCGAATAAAAAATATGATATTTGAAGAAAGTTTAGCAGTTTTGCTGGGTTCTACTCTGTTACGAGAAACGCTTCTCAAGCATGTTGGAGGAAAAGAACTTGCTGATTATCGAATGAAATATCTGATATTTGAAAGAACGTTTGGCAGTTTTACTGGTTTCCACTCTGCTACGAAAAACGCTTATCCTGCATGTAAACATCATTAAGCTACTGGAAAATGGGTTACTTATTGGCTTTGTCAGGATACTGAGAACTTGCAAGACTTACCTCTTGGAGTTTTGTTCTTATTCCTGATGAAGAATATTTTTGTTTGGGAGCGGACTGTACTCCTATGTATGCTCGCCTGGAGAAATAGCCCGTACAACGACTGCTCTGCTCAGCATGCTCGACATGGACCAGGACTTGGATGAGGAAAGGGTTAGGTTAGGTTATTCAATTATGGCAAAGCACACGAGAGGTATCTGCCTAAAGGGAGGGATGCCTTCGTGGAGGACTTTCTAAGGGAAACTAGCTCGTATACACGTTACACATGGGGAAAACCACGAAAACGCCCATGCAGCCAGCCCGTTCGAGGGATTCGAACCTCGAACCGAACTACCAGTGTTCAGCGTCTTTACCGCTCGGCCGCTGGTGAGCCCAGATGATGAGGAAAGGGAACCTGCTAAATTCTCATATTCGTCAACTAAGGCCGGGTGGCAACCAGATCTCAATTTAGGCTTAGTCCAGAGTTTCAAGATGGTTCTGAGGAATAATGGGCACCACCCAGATGGAGATATCCAGCAAACAAGATAAGTGTTTGTAGAGACATTAAGTATTTTTGGAAGCATCAGACATGAAAAATGAGCAAAGCCTTCGCCGGGAATCGAGCCACGGACCTCTCGGTTACGCGTCGAGCATGCAGACCACTACACCCCGAAGGCGTGCGAAGAAGGCGGGAGAAATACCTTATATACTCCCCATTTTAAAGGGCGATTGGCGTTTTGCCAAATCGCGGTGGTGGAGAATCATCATCCACCACCTTTTTAGTTCGGGCGCCAGTGTAGAGACATTAGGTTATTTCGAAGCATCTGACATAAAAAATGAGCAACGCCTTCGCCAGAAATCGAACCATGGACCTCTCGGTTACGCGTCGAGCTTGCAGACCACTACACCACGAAGACATGCGAAGAAGGCGGGAGAAATACCTTACATGTTCTTTTCATTTTTTTCTTTATAAAGGGGGAATTTACGTCTGTCTCCTGCATCCTTTCTCAGGAAACAAAAATTCCGGCTAAACGCTAAATCTATTTAATAGTGTAATGTTTTTTGAAATTTCTTGCGTCCTGTTGTCAACCATTGTTAAAACCAATGGAAATGAAAAACATGTGTATTGCACCTTCTTCAACTTGCTCATTAGTTTTTCTTTTTGTATTAAATAGCTAATAAGTTCGTCTTATGTTATAATTTATGTACCTAACCCTCTAACCGGCAATGCCGTATATATACGGCCTAGAATATTTTTTGTGATATCTGCACGACCGTATATATACGTGCATATTAAAAGATGTCAAAGAAATTAAGGCAATATATTAAAAGTTCATAAATCCAGGTATAAAATGCCAGGAAAATTTCTGTATTAAATCAAGAAAATACATTTTTCTGGTAGTAATTTTGGGAAATTTGTGCTTTCTTAGCGAAACTCTGGCCAGTGAGAGGGTTAAAATTTAAATTTAATGGATAGTAAATGAAATATAAAAATGGATAACTTATAATAAAAGGAATGTGAACTTAACTACCATCACTTAGACCTAAATAAAATTCCTTATTAAATTTGAAGCTTATATTATGTTTTCCTTTGAGTATTGTATTGCTCATTTAACCGATCTTTACCTGAGTACGGTGCCGAAAATTTAACGGTAAAACACAACGCAGTTCTTCCTCAATTTACGATCACAAGAAATACTTTTTGTAGTTTTTTCCGGCACTCGTAGGTCAGGCAGAGAGTTTCAAAGTAAAAGAAAGCCGCAAAACATTTAAATTTTACATTGGTGCCGTGACCAGGATTTTAGTAAATAATCGAATAATGATAATTTGTCCTTAGGCACCAAACATTTTACAAAAACTTTTTTTTAATATAATCTCCATATAGTGTGTTTATTATTTGAAATAAAATAACGCCAGTTTAGTGCAAAATCATTAAGTAACATTTCGTAACATAAATAAAATACGTAGGTTAATGCCGCATTATTCCGAGAATATATTTTAAAAGATTAATGTTAAAAATGGTTACGTTAACTGAAAATTTCTTTCATTCTGCATTTCTCGAGCGGTCCAGTTGATTTCTTTTGGAATGCTTGCCAAATGTTTCACAGAAAATGAAATGCGCATGATGAATGGTTTAAAACTCCTAAGCTTTATTTTTTTGCACATACAATGTAGCAAGCTTGATTTATGACCACTGACCAGCTATGTTGTATAATGCGGCATGTATAAATGATGTTGAACAGAAGTCTGAAAACAAAGTGCAGTAAGTAAATGAGATTTCGATCAGCTGTTGTTTTCACTCAAATTCAGGAAAAGCTTTTTTTTCTTTTTTAGTCCAAAGGGGCAATTTGCCGTGAAAAACTATTGATTTCGTTTTGGCATTTTGCGTTGGTTCACAATAAATCTCTGTTCACTTTATAAGGTATATCTCCCACATTCTTAGCGTGCCTTCGTGGTGTAATGGTCAGCACGCTGAGCCGGTATTTCAGAGGTCCGTGGTTCGATTCCCGGCGAAGGCGTTGCTCATTTTTCATGTCTGATGTTTCCAAAAATACCTAATGTCTCTACAACTTTTCAAATTGTTGCCATCAAATGTTAGAACCCTGTCTTATATTTAAAAAATTAAATAATGAAAAATCTATATAAATATATTTATGTTTCTCGCATTGTGATAAAATGACGGTACCTAGAGCCGTCCAGTTTCGAATAACGTTCGTTTGACCTGAATGTGGGCATCTGGAACCCAAAATTTAGAATTTGTTTTATTACCTATTTCATATCTTGTAAAATTTCAACGAAAGTTTGAGTTACAAACTCAACGACAACACTGTACAAAAAAAAAATTGTCTCTAGGGCGCGTAACTGTGTATCCAAAATTCTAAAGATATGCTCATGTTAAAATCATATTGCGGTATTGGTGTTGAACTGAATTTTATGTTTAAGTGAGAAGAATATGATATTTATTTAATAAAGGTAACTCACAAAACGTTAATAAAACGCCCCTTTGGGCGTAATATAAAATCCGAAAGCTTTCAGACTTTTTTTGGGGGGGAGGGGGGTCTTAAACTGAGAAAATATATATTTCATGCTGTAAAAATTAATATTTAAAACGAAAATGTTCTCTTATAATATTCAATACCATATTTTTAATATCTTATCACACAATATTTGGAATTTATTTCTAATGAACATGAAAGTATATAGTCTATCAAATAAGGTTAAATAAAATAGCAAGGTATACATAAAAGCATATCCTTGTATTTACTGCACTAGAATAAAAATTCAACTATGGTTTCAGTTAAAAAACGGTTTTCATGGACAAAGTTAAGATACAGATCCTTTTAACCAATTCTGATTTAAGAGAATCGGAAAATTTCTAATCCGCAAGGACCATTCATAGACGGCTCACACAAAGGGGGCTGAGGTCACGGCGCCCCTTGCGCCGACTACCAATGCCCTCTGTACAACGTCAAGCCCGCTTGCAGTGGTGTCGGGCTTATTCGCCCTGGAATGTCACTGACTGGAGTAGAATAGTCTTCATTGATGAGTCCTGCTTTGAACTGAGCACCGATGACCAGCGAAGGCGAGTCTAGAGACGCCCCGGACAGCGGTGTGATACCAACCTGACTGTCTTCCGGCAGGCAGGCCGACAACCAGGAGTGATAGTCTGGGGTATCATTTCATTTCCCAGTAGGACCCCTTTGGTTGTCATCCGTCGCAACCAGCACAGAGGTACGTCGACGAAGTTCTAAGGCCCGTTGTGTTGCCCTTCATGTCACGCCACCCTGGGCTTACATTTCAGCAAGATAATGCCCGCCTCCACACTGCAGATGTTTCTACTGCTTGCCGAACATTACCTTGACCAGCAAAGTCGTCGGATCTCTCTCCTATTGAGCACGTTTGGAGCATTATGGGCAGGGCCCTCCAACCAACTCCGGATGTTGATGATCTAACGCGCCAGTTGGACAGAATTTGGCTCGATATCCCTCAGAAGGACATCCGCAACCTCTATCAATCGATGCAAAGCCGAATAACTGCTTGCATAAGGCCCAGAGGTGGACAAACGTGTTACTGACTTTTTTCACTTTGTGAAGCTCTATCACTTCAATAAATCATCCAATTTTTCTCAAACTGTAATCATTTGTTTTTCTGTAGAGGTACATCACTTCTACCGATTTTCGTCCCATTCGGATAACTCCTTCTTGGTGCGTAGGTTTTTTGTCTAAAAGTGTATATAAAGGATGTTTCAAAAAATGTACTCACACTTTAACAGTCGCTAACATGCTGCCTTTTTAAAGTGCAGGTGTAATTAATTTATCACAGCATGGCAGGAAATCAACTTTTTGGAAGCGTAGTCTTTTTGAAAATATAGAGGAAGTTCGTCCAGAAATGTTATTGGAAAACAGAAAACGCCACTGAAGTCCAAAAACGATACAGAAGGGAATTCGCAAAACCGCCACCAACACGTCAAATCATTGCTCGCATCAGATGCAAGTTTGAAGCAGATGGAACAGTCCAGAACATCAACAAGAAACGTTCTGGGCGACTACGGACATCCATGAGCCCTGGAAAAGAAGAGCAGGTGCAAGAAACACACGTTCGATCACCACAGAAATCTCTTCGACAAACTGTGTGGGAAACCCACATCTCAAAAGATAGCGTCTATCGCATCATGAAGCGTCTGCACTGGAAATGCTACGTTCCAACATTAACCCATGCTCTCAATGAAGACGATCCTGATCGGAAAGTTCAATTCTGCGAATGGCACCTGGCAAGATCTGCAGAAGATGCAAAGTTTCGACACAAAATTGTTTTGAGCGATGAGGCATCCTTTAAATTAAACGGCTGCGTTAACGCCATAATTGCATGTACGTACTGGGGTCCTGTAAATCCCCATATAACACTTAAACACCATGTAAACTTACCAGGAATAACAGTGTGGGGAGGGATATTCGCATTGGGCATCAGAGGACCATTTTTAAACGGAATTATCACTGAAGAGTTTGTACCTGAACTTGGCTTCAGGAGTTTATCAATCTATAAATTTCTGAGAGATGTTTGGTGATGACGACGAGATTTACTTTCAACAAGATTCTTCCCACTATCATCGCGATGTACGAGCTCACCTCGATGCAGTATTTCCAGGCACATGGATTGGACGAAGCGGTACCACTGAATACCATGCGATTCATCCATCAGCTTTCAGCTCGGGCACCGCTGTAGAAAGATTAGGTTTTCTGCAACAGGAGGCATGAAAAATGAACAAAGCCCTCGCATGGTCTCGAACCTACACCTCTCGAATATGCCTCGAGTGTGTTACCACAGAGGCAAGCAGAAAGGAGGGAGAAAATACTTTATAGTGCCTCTACTTAGATTTCTCAAAGTAGTGGCCATTAGTGGTCAGACACATAGCACAGTAGCATTGTGGAAAATGGTCGCTTGAACAACGTTGATCAGTGTGTTCACGGGGATTCCTGTACATTTCGCAGAGGACTCTTGACGAAGGAAGTGCAGCGCAACGGATTTCCTGCATTACACGACGTTCGTCAAGGTCCTTCGAGGTTATTTTGGTACAAGTTATACATCATATATAACATATTACGGTTGAGAATACAGTAATTTGAGGAACAAACATCGTAGTACATATTGTAAAGATAATCCAGTTCAGTTTCGAAGGCAATACACAGATATTATCTGTTAGTCTGTGTACATTTTTTCTGTTGTACCCTATATAATTTGGAAACGTCCAAGTGGGGATCTGTTCGTGACGCCTGTACGTACATAAGAATATATGCATGTGTCGATCATAAATCAAAAACTATTAGGCGTAGAGCATTGACATTTTGTATAAGGGACTGTTATAACATCTAGTTATGCACCTCTCTTTTTTATTGCAATCGGCAAGACTAAAAGTATGTAAAATGTACATATGCTGTTGCCAATTATATATATATATATATATATATATG
>KK117024.1:402623-419318 GCA_000611955.2 Stegodyphus mimosarum
TATGGCAGGTGCGTCAGGAAAAGAAACGAAAGGAATTGAGACTTAGTATATTATATAGTTTCTTTTATTTTTCTATTAATGTTTTATCGCTTCTGTCTCAATTATTGTCGTTTTACGAAACTCGTAATGGAGTTTAGCTATACTTGGATTTCTTACGCTTTCCCTTGATAAGTCCGTGACTAACCTCGAGTTAGTCTAAATTGCCATTTACTGTCATTCCTTGTTATTCATTCTTGTGTTTTTAATACTTTATTTTTTACGTGTTCTAAAAATTTTTTTAATGTTGAATTTCTCATTACCCACTTATTGGTTTTTAATTTTTTACAACTGCTTTTACTTCTTAGTTATGTTTTTGTTCAAGTTTCTTACTCTGGAATCAAGATATCAAATTTACTTTTAGGCGATTGCTTTTAGAATTTTACTCCTTTTGCTTATATAATTTTAAAGAAATTATGCATATAATCGTAATATCCCTTGTATAATGTAGTGAAACTCCTTGAAAAAATTAGGATTACAGCGACAAGTTCATATAACACTGAGGTAAATGGCTATCTTGCCCCAAGTTGGTGATGGTTTCGGCGACTAATTTTTATCGCCAAACTTGGTTAGAATTGGTCCGATCTCTATATAACTGTAATTGGTTTGATCTCTACATGTAAGTGTAACTCTCTGTAGCTCTATTTGTAATTGTATATGCCTTCCAGTAATTTAAAAAACTCGAAGGTACTCGAAATTTCTCGGTGGCCTTGGAAAAGCTATATAAGACCGTAAAAAGCACCAGTTCAGAGTTAAGTTCGGAGTATTGAAAATTCTCCGTGCAAGCTCCGTTCTTTAAAGGCTCTTTACATTGCGTTCTGTTTAACGTTCGTTTGGGTGCCCCAATCCCCAGTCGCCCTTTAAAAGGGAAGAGTATATAAGGTATTTCTTCCGCCTTTTTAACATGCCTTCGTGGTGTAATGGTCAAGCACACTCGGCGAGTAGTCGAGAGGTCCGTGAGTCGAGTTCTGGCAAGGACATTGCTCATTTTTTATCTCCAAATGAACCAAATGCAACCGACTCTTCTTCCAGGCCTGTACCAATCAAGGGAAATTCCCAACATATTACAGACGATTCCTCAGACGCGACGTCAACTGTTCTTGCGGTTTTCGCGCAGAAGACGCAGACGCACTACATTACCCGTTCTCCTGCCCTCTGACAGAGCACCTCCGACAGCAGTTCTTTCCTTCCGACTACATCACATATCCTGCGAATAGACTGTTGACGGACTAATTACTGCAACAAGGGCATCTTAGAGATAATGAAGCAAGTGAATGAAAATAATTTTATCCAAGAAACTAAAGATTAATGCAAAAGGTAGAAAAGCGGCCTAACCGAGAGATTTATAGCAACGACCAGGATGACTTCCTAACTCTGTAGTGCCATTAACTTAGTTTGGCGGAACAGGTTAAGTAAAGTGACAAAATCTCCAAATGAACCGAATGTTTCTACATCTTGGGTGAAATGCATTTAAAGGTAATAGCTTTAACCCATATCATACCAAGCATTGAAAAAATTAATATTTTTTTATAAATTTTTTAAAATGTGTTTTTCTAAGTCTATGTGCACGTATTAAAACAAAATCTTTACCCAATTTTTATTAGTTTGACCAATACAGCCTGTCCTAAAAATAGGACAATGATATAATCCACTGCTAATTATTCTTACATTGGTAGAATGGAAGAAAGCATCTTAAGCCTAGTCTAACGTTACATTTTTTACAGATAGTTGTTGGTTTTGCTGCGCAATTTTATAGCTGGTATCTTCCTTGTCTATTTTATGGGTTTTCACAATTACACGTTCATTTTCAACCTTTAGAAAATCTTCATTAACCTGTTGAACACTCAGCTTTTGCAAGTTGGGTTTTGTTGGAATAGAAAGTCCCAAATAGGCAACTGATATGTGTCTTCGAAAATTAAACAGGCTCAGACTATCATCATTCAATAACTGATTGACCTTCCATGAAGCAACAAATGCTGCTTCAAACGCATTAACAAATAAAGGCCAGTACCCTTTCTTTCCTTGAATTGAAGTAACGTTAGTTGCTGCGTGATTATCAACTAGGTCAACTCCGTTTTTATATTTATTGCAGGATGCAATGCACATTGGTATCTTTACCCGTTTTCTGCCAACTTTTACTCTTCTTTATGCGGTTGATACACTTTTTTGTTTCTTCGAAATTAGACATAACTGAAACAAAACAACTGTCATTCCATCGAACTGCTGCAACTCTGGTTTCTGAATCAAACATTGTCAGGACTGGGTGTTCGGAGCATATTCTTGGCAAACATCTTCGTGAAAACTTTAAGCCCTGATCTGGAACAGGGAGCTGAATGCAGCTATGTTCTGTGGTAGAAAACTGTGGTTAAGTGGTAGAAGAACTGCACTTCAGAAGGATTTAAAATCCTCTTTTATTAAACCACAATTATACACAGCCACTTCCCAACTCGGGAGGGATGCAGAAAATAACGACCGCACTTGGGTCTAAACTAAACAATCAAATTCTTTAAACTAAACTTAAATAGAAATTAAGTCGTCGTTGCTCACAGAGTTATGAACGCGAGGTTGGCCTCTATGCTAAAGGGTGCGTAGCAAGATTTAACTAATACAAACGCACTTAGAATTACTTCAATAAATAATAGCGTAACAGCGCTACGGCTAAGAATTTAAATACTAGCTGGTCAGGCGAACTTTGAACAGAGTAGCAGTGGTCTGAGACTAAAAGCTCTCTCACTCTGAGAAGTTCCTCGCTACCGTTTAAATATAAACTTGGCTCCACTTCAAATTAGCATAAAGCTGAAACACGCGCTCATTCTAACGGGAAGTTGAAATGAGAAGAGATAGAAAAAGTCAAATTAAAATAAAACTTTGTTAGTTTAAACTAAAACCTTACAACCTGCTACCGGAAGAGCCGCGTTCCATTTTTGACATTGTTTTAAAGGGTATAAATGGTTTTTTAGACATTTTGTACCCTCTAACAGCACCTGTAACAGCACCGAAGGTTTTATTTGCAAAAACGAATAATGAATTATGGAAAGTAAAGAAATTATCCATATAAATCTTATGTATCTCAGGTTTTGTAGTTATTCACAGCAAAATTTGGACAATTGTATGCGATAATGGCTCATTCATAATTTTCTTAGTAGGTTTCTTCTTTTGTATCTTTGGAATTCCATTTGTCTCCAAAATTCAATCATGTGAAAACGAGAGAAATTTGATCTACTAAAGGTTTAGAATACAAACTGACTTCATGAGTCAATGTTTGAAACATTCACTCAAACCTCTCTCTCGTATTTCACACACCTGTCTATTACTTAATGTGCACCCGCCAGCTAGACTAAAGTGTCTGGGTTAGTTTATAATAGCAATGTTTGGAATGTAACAGAGAACGAAAGGATTATCTCCATTACAAACTGATGGGGATTTGGTAGGAGTGGATATTACCGTCGTCCTATTTTTAGGACATTTAAAAATGCAAGGAAAATTTATCTTTTAGGTAAAATGTTTTAATAATGTTTTTACTGGTATAAAAGTATAGCATATTATCGCAGTAAATTCATATGTATGTTTCTCTTGGAGCTCAAAATTTTAATGAACTTGTACGTTGAAAACATAAGCAAAAAATCTGCAAAAATCTCCATTTTAAAAAATTCATAAAAATATCTAAATTAATTCTAACTTGCGATGAAGGCAAATATATAGTTCAAACACTCTTAAATAATAAATGATCTTTAATTTGAAATAAATTATTTCAAAGATTTTATACAATGACTATTTATGTATGCTGTCCTATTTTTAGGACAATGGAGAAATATGGGTTAACTCCGGTTTCATTTCTTATTCTTTCAAAAATAGAACAGTAGATTTAGGATTTAGAGGTACGGTTTGGAGCCTTACGCTGACGGAACGTAACACAGTGGATATTGTTTGATAAAGAGGTAGAATTTCTTCTTTAAAAATAGTTGTGAAAACATACTTCTGAGAGTAATCCAAATTAATTTCGAAATTTTTTCCTACTTTCGTTATTTTAAGTTTTCCGTTTAAAGAAAATCCAATAATAACCAAAACCTTTAGAAAAACTTTCCTTGTTTTCTCTGAACCAGGCTTTTCTCCTCTTTTTCGGTAGAAAACTGATCTTTTTCTATTGCAGTCAGGTAAATATATCAGGGCCTCATCAATTGTAACAACATATTTCCAGTTTTCACATTTTCATACAGTAATTTGCATATAGTCGTACACCGAGAAACGTGTTTCGCTGTTAGGCGATGAACAGCATGTGTTTTTTTTATTTGTTTTGATTAGCTTTAAGTCAGATTTTATAATTTGGTTCATAATTCGTACAGAGATATTTAAAGATTTTGCAATAGCTCTCTGCGGGACAGGATTTTCTTTTAAAACATGAGATGCGATTTTAAACTTAATAAGAGCTGTGCTTGCCTTTGTTGGGTACGCATTTTTTTACCTTTTTAACCGTTAAATATAAACTTTGACCTTTCTTTCCTTTCAAATAAATTACGTAATTCACTTATTTAAAGTGTAAAAATATCAAAACCATGCTTTTCACAATTTTTAATAACTGAATAAAAGTATTTCTCTTCGGACAGCGCAAAAATACAGCCTTCGATCTATCGTTTATTTTTCAGCGACATTTTAAAGAAAAGAATACTTTTAGGGCTGCAGACGATAACTAAACTATATTCCAATTCCATGTCAGTCACATTTATATTTTAAAATTAATATTTAAATTCACGCAGAAAATCAAAATCGTTACAAAAATGTATAAACATACTCTATAAGCTAAATCACAAAGTTCAAATCCTTGTAATTCAAGTATTATCTGTACTAATAAAGTAACCGTCAACAGCTGGACATATATTTTGTTAATGGACACTGCGCAAAAAAAAAAAAAAAAAAAAAAGTTCTATATCTCCCGTTCTACTGCGCCTATTGACGAAATTCAAATTGCATTTTCCATGTCTCGAAAGCGCGACTTAGGATATATATTAGATTTATATATAGCTTTGTTCTAATATAGGTATTCACACACAAAATCAGAACTTTTCTGATATAGCATACCAATGTTTTTCCATATTTCGATTCTACGACTCAAATTATGCCTAAATATTAAATTTTGTAAAATTTGGTGCGAAATTTACGGAGAAATTCAAAAATTTAACTTTTTGAGAATTTTTTGCAGTTTGCCCCAAAAACAATCCACTTGGCAAACTTCTTAATACATGGCAACCTATTTTTCTATCCCTACCATAATCCATGAGTGGAAATAAAGTCACATCGATCCTATCTTTTTACATTGTGGATGAGCGGAAAAAAATTCACATCGTTTTCACTTTGAAATAATTTTAACAAAGTGGGTAAACCACATTTCCGCTATTAGCTTTCAACAAATATGCCAAATATCAAAACATGCCAATATATAATAAATTCACGTACATCTTAGGAAATTTTGAATATAAAACTCTAAGCTTTTGCAGGTATGCTTAGAGATATATAAACATTAAAATGATTGTAAAACTTTTATATGTCATAATTCCAAATGTTTTTCGAAAAATATGTAAAAATTATTTAAAAATACAAATTTTAAAAATAAATCATAAAAATGGGCAAATTTTATTTGGAATGAACCTAAATTTCGAACTGTATAGGAAGGAGTCAAATACGTTTCGTAAAAAAAATGAGATATCAATAAATACTGTTGCGTTGTACGGGTTCGTGGATTTCAGAGTATCCGATGAAAACACGATGCAGAACAATAAAAAGCACAATTTATTTACAAGAATCACTATTTACGGCACAGTTCGAAAATCACCTTTAAAAGCGTCGAAAATCTACAATAAATACGCTGAAACAATCAGCAACACAGCTTCAGGCTGTAACTGTAAAGGTAGCTTCACGGCAACACTAAACTTCTAATAAACACCGTGGAACAATCACCAATACACTGTCAAGCTATACTGTAAAGATAGCTTCACGGTAAAGCACTATCTCGATCGCTTTCCGTTCACAAAACTCTCGCGTAGCTTAGCACTCAGAGTAAGCAGCTATTCTCACACTTCTCACAACTAATCACACTACTTCACAACTAATCAGACACTTCACAATCTGCCTGCTCTCAGAAACGCAAGAGTTTATATAGCTTTTCTTTAAGTTCCACACGTTTCGAGAAATATCTCGACAGGAAGTTATTCTAGAAGCTTCCCGATTGGACCATGGGATATCGCCAATTTGGTCGCCCAATGAGCGAT
Source organism: Stegodyphus mimosarum (assembly GCA_000611955.2). Classification (NCBI taxonomy): domain Eukaryota; kingdom Metazoa; phylum Arthropoda; class Arachnida; order Araneae; family Eresidae; genus Stegodyphus; species Stegodyphus mimosarum. The sequence continues at coordinate 408,923 of KK117024.1, forward strand.
AAAGTCGCCAATCTGGCAACCCTACCATACACTATTTTATGGCAACCCTAGTGCTATGCCGGAAAGCTTACATACAGGCGCAACTGCCGAATTTTTCGTAACAATACATACCAAATCGAATTAACATTGAGGAGCTAAATTTTTTAGAGCAAATTTTTTAAAAACGACTCGTGCGATTTTTACAAAATTTGGTACTTTGGTACAATTTGAGTCGTAAAATAGAAATAAGGAAAAGACATGGCATGTCATTTCAGAAAAAGTCCAATTTTGTGTCAAAATATTTATATTAGAACAATGCTATATATAAATCTAATATACATCCTAAGTCGCGCTTTCCAGACATGAAAATCGCAATTTGAATTTCTTAAATCGGTCCAGTAGAACGGGAGATATAGAACTGCCTTTTTTTTTTTCACAGTATGCTATTATTTCGGATACTATCTTTTCATTTCCTGATCTAATGCCAAATTCATTTCCGCTAACATCGTCTCCTTCAGCTGAGAGAATACAAGACGCGCATGCGGGTGCATTTTGCAATGCATATTGTTAAAGACAAGGGAAATCTTTTCTTCCTCCAAAGACAAGTTCATTCAGCACGCGATAGGTCTCGAACATTGGCATTTGGTTGAAAGAACAAAAAAACAAAAATCGCTGCATATCCTGAAAGAGTTTTCCAGTTCTCTGTAGTAGAATGTGCGTATATGTATCTAAAAGATCATTAGATAAAGGAAAATGGGTTTGTTGAAAATGAATCTAGTCACGGACATGTCGCCAGAAATGGTGCTGAATGTCTTTTATCATAGCATAATCGTTATGAAGTAATTTATGTAAACTGGAGATTATCACCCGGTAAAATTACGCGTTTCTTTTACATACGCGAAAAACTTAATCAAAATATCCAAATATTTCTTAATCTTTAGCCTACTAAGCTACAATAAAAGGCATATCATGAATAATTTACAATTCTATTAAAAATAGTAGTAGTTTCGAAGGTGAAACTGAACTTTCTTCTTCAGTTCTTCGATTTTCTTCCACTTTGTAAAGACCTTATTTTATCCTAATCCATTTTTTTTTCGTTTTAGCATCTTTCCTTTCCGTTGTGATTCCAGTTTCCTGCCGGAATGTAAATTTTAATGATGTAGTATGCAAATCTAAGTGAGTTCGGAATCAATATTTAAGAAGCGCTTCTAAGAGCAGGAGGATTAGTTCCGAGTTTATGCTGCATGTTTGAAGTAACTTTGTACGTGAATAGTTAGTGCTACTCTCTTTCAATTATACTGATGTTCTATGTTCAGCTTTGCTGCTTGCACATGATTTAGCTGTTTAGATTTTAGAGATTTATATTTATGTTCACTAACAGTTAATCTTGAGCTTTCTTTCCTATAAGCCTTCATTCCACTAATTATCAATGTCAGAATGTTTAAATTTGGTAACGCGCGTGAAGAAATTCAAATTCTACCTTTAGGAGAAAACGTTTAAATACCGAGTTCTGGAAGAAAGTGAAAAAAGGATTGGGCAAGCACTGTACCTTTGTAGCACGAGCTTCTGTTTCTGCACTCATTGCTGTTTAAAGTGATTTTACTGCTTTGCTGCAACGAGACTTCGACGCGGTAAGGTAAAAGGATTACCTGAGCCTTGGGGAAAAGGTCTACTGCTGTGATAATATCTTTGAATTTTACGTTCAATTCTTGTTAGTTGAGTTATAAGGTATTTCTTCCGCCTTCTTCGCATGCCTTCGCATAAAAGGTTGCTAACAGCGTTCTTGATTGGAAAATTCCTGGACACTTTGTAAGGTTTTATTTAAACTAACAAAGTTTTACGTTAATTTCTCTTTCCTGTGAACACTTATTTCAACTTTCCGTTAGAATGAGCGCGCGTTTTTCAGCTTTATGCTAATTTGAAGTGGACCCAAGTTTTGTATTTAAGGGTTAGCGAGGAGCTTCTTGGTGTGAGAGCTTTTTAGTCTCAGATCGCTTCGGCTCAGTTCGACGTCCACCTGACTAGCTAGTATTTAAGTTTTAAGCCATAGCGCTGTTACTCTAATACTTATTGAAGTAATCTAAGTGCGTTAGTATTAGCCAAATCTTGCTACGCACCACTGATAGTTTAGAATAGAGGCCAACCTCGCGTTTAAAGCTCAGAGAGCAACGACTACTTAATTTTCTATTCAACTTTATTATAAATTATTTCATTGTTCAGTTTAGACCCAAGTGCGGTCATTATTTTCTGTTATCCCTTCCGAGTTGGGAAGTGGCTGTAGATAATGGTTTAATAAAAGGGTAATTTTAAACCTTTCTTACGTGCAGTTATTCTACCACATACACCGAACATAGCTGCATTCAGCTCCCTGTTCGAGACCAGGACTTTGACACTGTTACGACAATGTTCGCCAAGAGTATGCATAGAACACTCAGTCCTGATAACTTTAAGGAAGAAAGCGAATTCATTTTAAAAATGCAATTTTGAACCCGAACATTCTTTTAAAGTGTTTAATCTTTAAGTTACAAGGAACTCATTAGTCAAGGTGGCATCATTCTGTTTGCGCATGTGCGAACTCAGACGAGAATGGATAACTCTGCTGAAACTGATGCGTTCATGAGCCATTATATGGGGGAATAGATCAGCTCATAACAGCTTTTTTTTTAAGTCCTGTAAATGCTGACAGGGTAATGAAATTTACGTATAATTAATGCAACGTATTTTCTTCTCCCTGCAAATTATTTCACTTGTATTAAAATGATACAGTTTTTTTTTCTTGCAAATTGCCTAATTTTTGAACATACAGTAGGCGCCGCTTGATGTGATCATGTTGCATGATCTAACTCCCTTTAGTATTATAACGTTATAACACAGCTTATAAGGTATTTCTCCCGCCTTCTTCGCATGCATTCGTGGTGTAGCGGTCAGCACGCTCGTTGCATAACCGAGAGATCCATAGTTCGATTCCCGGGGAGGGCATTACTCATTTTTTATCTCTCCTGCTTCGAAATAACCTAATGTCTCTGCAACTGGCGAACGAAAAAATGTGGTGAATGATGATTCACCACCACTGGGATTGAGCAATTGCTTCCCTCGAAACCCAGTCGCCCTTTAAAAGCGTTGCCAATGATGAATACGCGCCGAGCGTGCTGACCATGACACCACGAAGGCATGCTAAGAAGGCGGGAATAATACCTTATAAACTAACAAGATATTAAATATTGCGGTATATTGAGCATAGTTATAGAAATGGCAATAATTAATCATGTTTAATTGCGTTTACTTATTGTTTGTTGAAAAGATTTAAACGAGTTACACAAATATATTACAATAAAGCTGATCGATGTTTGCACTGTGTTACCTTTAAAAATCTTTTTTCTGTTTCCAATTGTGAACACTAGTCTGCAACGAAAAACTTTAGAATTATCACTGTCCAACAAATTACACAAGTTCTATCTATATTCAACGTACTACATGAGTTTGAATTTTGAGGCTTTGGTCCTGATTTAAAATTCTCCGAATTAGCTACACTGCGAAAAAAAATGGAACAGTTCTATATCTCCGGTTCTATTGGGAAGATTGATGAAATTCAAACTGCATATTTCATGTATTTATTAATATCTCTTTTTTTACGAAACTTATTTGAATCCTAATTATACAGTTCGAAATTTAGGTTCATTCCAAACACAATTCGCCCATTTTTTATGTACTATTTTTAAAATTTGTATTTTTAAATATTTTTTATAAATTTTTCGAAAAAAGTTTGAATTATAATCTATAATTTTTTTACATTCATCTTATTTCTAAGTATACCTGCCGAGAATTAGGACTTTTTATTCAAAATTTCCGAAGATATACGTGAATTTATATATTGGCGCGTTTTGAAATTTGGCATATTTGTTGAAAGCGATAATAGCGGAAATGTGGTTTCATATAGAATTCTGCAGCGTGTCCTGCGTCGAGCGATATGCTTTGGAAGAAGACGATGCACGTTGCGTTTTTTCGCTTTCTTAAGATTTAAATCGACGTTAATCATTTTGTTTACAGTGGACACCGAGCATTTTAATTATTATACAACTGTCCTTTGACTAGGGGGATTTCTTTTAACATTAAACAACGTACCTTTGCAATAGTCGAAGATGTCCGTTTTTTCCTTGGATACTTTTTTGGAATTTTTGTCCCGCTCGAGGCTCCAATTTGACGTTTTTTACCTTTCTTGTTGATGATATTACCTATCGACGCTTTAGATATCACAAAATCATGACTCTCACATCGTTTCTGGATAACGGATTATGCATATTTCTCTTCGGAAAGAGCGTCAATGTAGCCTTCAAAGCAGTGCTTTGTTAAATTCGCCATTTTGAAAAAAAAACGAAACTTTCAAGTCACAGACGATAATTTTGACTTTTAAAGATATAGTACAATTGCAATTACTTCTTTTGCAGCAAACGATTTTTTATTACCACTTACCAAAATCGTCTAAAAAATGTGCGAACAGCCTCCGTACAATCCAGATACTCTGCCCAAATGATTTCGTCAGTACGAGGGTCCTAATGGAAAATGACTTGGCTGATGAATATCATCAACTTCCAAAAGACATTTTCAACAGCTACCTCTTACATCAAGGCGTGATTTGGAACCCATCCAAAGAAAGTTCAAATTGCAGTAATAAATAAGTCCTCGCCAAAACTTAAATCGAGAAATGAGTGCACCAAAACTAAGCAATAAGATATCAAAGTAGTTTCAATTATCCAATGCAGTTATTGTTTATTACCTATTTGAAGAAATTCGGAAGCATGCAGCAAGTAATCTGTAATTTTTGGAACAACAGTCAACCTGAAGAGTATCAATCTGTTTCAGATAAACAGCTAGCTGTGTTTAAGATAAGCACATGCGTCTGAAATTAATTTTTACTTGTAACTAAATTTCTACAACCAAATTTAAACTTGGGTTTTAAGTACAACTAAGTTTCTGCAATGAAAGTAACATTTTGATTAATAGTCCTATATTATAGAATATGTAGTCTTTAATATCCACACTGTTTTCTATGTATAAGAACTTCGATAAGCACACAATTACATATTTTAAAATGAAGGCGAAACAAAAAACAGTCTGAAAGCTTTCAAGTTTTTTTTTTCTTTTTTTAACATTTGGTATGTTACCCTTATCCAATTAATATCATTGTTCTTCGCGTTTAAACCAGATAAAATTAAATTGAAGAGCAACATCGCAAAATAATTTAAATACAATAATAATTTAAAGAGCATATCTTTAGAATTTCCGATACCCGGTCTCGAACGCTGGAGCTAAAATTGTTATTTTTCGCACATTATTCCCATCGCTGACTCTGAAATCGTTGAGTTTGTTAATCACAAATTCGTTAAAGTTTTACAATATATGAAATAGATAATAAACTTAATTCGGGCACCCATTTCCGGGTGGAGGATTACGTTATTCAAATTTTGATGGCTATGGGTACCGTTGTTATATCACAATGCGAGAAACATACATACATTCATGCCGATTCAAGATTCTTTATTATTTAATTACTTATATATATATATATATATACAATACGATAATATTTGGTGGCAACAATATTATCACCAAATATTATCACACCGAATATAATGCAAGGCAATAATATTTGGTGGCAACAGTTTGAAAAATGAAACGGACGTTTATATTGAAACAACGCAAAATGTCGTTTCGAAACTAATAGCCCTTCTAGGCTACCGCCCCTTTGAGCTAACAATTATTTATTAATGCAACATTGGTTAAAGATAACCAATAGCTCCTAGAAAATATCAAAAGCGACCGTTAGCAGCAAGGCAAGAGAGAAATAATTTCAGAATAGCATAAAACTGCGACAGCAAAATTCTTAGCGTAAACAATATTAATTAATAATCAAATGTATTAATTTAGGATTCAAACAACAAAAATCAGCGCCATATTTGCGATTTTTCACAGGACTAGTTTCATTTGCGCTTTGGCAGCTGAGGATGATGGTTCGGTAACTAATTAACGAATTTATACCACCGTGCGTTCAATTAAGAACACTCGGGGATAAACGTCACCCGTTACCGATGACCTTGCACACCTCTGGGCCCGAGGTCCCACATCCTCCAGGCACCAAGAATTTTATCAGGCTCCCTCTGCTAAACGCTCAACGTTTTGCCAACCCACCGCTAAACACGACCGCTTCAGTCAAGACCACCGTCTCGGCCGGACCACGGTAGGGTAGGGGATGACAACTTGGAGCGATGACTGGCCGTTGATTGAGGCTACCTGCCAACACTACACGGGATGCCCCTCTCCTTAGGCTTGACATGGAATACCAAGGACAGCAGTGACCAGACTCTCAATGGTCCAGTTTGCTATTTGGCTACCAATACCCTGGTGGAGGGGTCTTACACCACCCGGCCCATGAAGATCAAATATAGACTTACCTCATGGACCATCGGGAACTGCCAAGTTCATAAATTTTATACCTCCGGGGCCGAGACTGCCTAGGTACTGATCCTAGCCAGTAGCTTCGCATAGTACTCTGCGTGGACCCCCGGGGGGAATGGTTCGGTAAAACCATCGAAACTAGTCCTGTGAAAATTTGAATATACTATAACGTTGATTTTTGTTGTTTGAATTCTAAATTAATACATTGTTCGGCGTGTAGTTTTAACTTAATTAATAATCAAATGGTTTAGAATAAACTTATTTGAGGCCATTACAAGGAAATGCTTCTAACAGTTAAAGTAAAATTAGCTCTGCATAAGGTTAGGAATCTAAGAAGCGACTACGTTTGTTTTATAAAGTTGTAAAAAATTGTTCGTTTTAACCAGCTATTATGATTTTGTTCTTTACCATAACGTCTTCCTTCCATAACCGTCTTTACCATAACCGTTCTTTACCATAACCGTCTTCCATAGTCCTCATAAGAACAGAAACTAGCTTTAAATGTGCTCAAGTTGACGGTTTGTAAGTCTTAGACAGTTTTTCGCACTCGTGAAATTTTGCCAACAGTCATTTTCTCGGCTTTGGATTCTCACGCGGTGGATACTTTAAACTTAAACGCCGGTAAAATATTGAGCCAGCCTACAATAGCTTAGTTTGACTGAGTACCTTTAACTGACTATTTTATCAATGCTTAAAGTTATTTGGATGCTGTTGTTTACATAGGCACGAGTACAGGCTCTTGCCTGCAGTACGTGCTTGTTACATTAAATGACCTTTGCGAGTCTTTGTCATGCAAATTTCAGGCACAGCAATAATTCGCTGATCTGTCTAGTAGGGCTGAAGGATTTAAATTAAGTTCTAAGAGCAGTCGCAACCTTAGAAAGAAGCTAAGTAATTTAGTACATTTTAGATTTTCTGAAAAATGGAAGATATAATAAAACCGCTAAACAATTCATCTAGTATCTAATTCTTGACTAAATGCACAATCTTTAGTAATTAGAACACATTATGTGATCTTTAGTAATTTTCTTTCATATGCAATGTACACTGCTCAAAAAAAAAAGAAAGAAAGAAAGAAAGGAAAAAAAAGGGGGGACAGTTCTGTATCTCCCGTTTTACTGGGCCAATTGACGAAATTCAAATTGCGTTTTTCATGTCTTTTATTAGATTTATATATAGCATTGTTCAAATAGGGATATTTTTACACAAAATATGACTTTTTTTTAAATGACATGCCAATTGTCTTCCATATTTCGATTCTACGACTCTAATTATGCGAAACTTCCAAGTTTTGTAAAAATCGCACGGATAGTTTTAAAAAAATTAGCTCTCAAAGTTTTCGCTCCTCAGTGTTAATTCAATTTGGCATGTATTTATTAAGATCTCATTTTTTATTACATTTACTTGCTTCCTTCTTACACAGTTCGAAATTTATTTTCATTCCAAATAAAATTCACCGGACTTTTATGATTTATTTTAAAAATTTGCATTTTTAAATAATTTAAAAAAATTTTTCGAAAAACATTTTTATTATAATCTATAAAACTTTTACAATCATCTTAAAGTAGATGTATTTCTAAGCATACCTGCCAAAAATTAGAGCTCTTTATTCAAAATTTCGGAAATTTTCAAAATTACGTGAATTTATATATTGGCGCGTTTTGAAATTTGGCATAGTTGTTGAAAGCGCTAATAACGAAAATAAGGTTTACGTACTTTGTTAAAATTATTTGAAAGTAAGAACGATGTGATTTTTTTTCAGCTCATCCACAATATAAAAAGGTTGGAAAGTTGTGACTTTTCTCGCTCCGTTGCACATTGGAAGGGAAGGAAAATAGAATGTCACATATTAAGAAGTTCGCCAGCGAATTATTCTTGGTTCAGCCTGAAAAAAACTCGCGAAGTTAAATTTTTGAATTTCTCCGTAAATTTCGCACCAAATTTTACAAAATTTAATATTTAGACATAATTTGAGTCGTAGAAACGAAATATAGAAAAAAATTGGTACGTTACTTCAGAAAAAGTCTGTTATTTTGTGTCAATATACCTATATTAGAACAAAACTATATATAAATCTAATATATATCCTAAGTCGCGCTTTCGAGACATGGAAAACAAAATTTGAATTTCGTCAATCGGCCCACTAGAACGGGAGATATAGAACTGTGCCAATTTTTTTCCTTGCGCAGTATGCATAATAGGCATAAATGTTCTAACACTACCAGAAAGGCATATCTCTGGAGATAGTTTCCTATTTCTTTGCCATAATATAATTAAAATGAACGTACATTACCTTCAGAAAAAAATAATAATTTCAACTTTATGTGAACTTTTCCTTAGCTATTTCAGCGAAATGATAGACTTACCTGCAAAGAAAGAGAGAAATATTTTAGCATATAAATAAAACAAAATTTGCGTAATCAATCAACGCCACATGAAAATATCTAAATGCATCAAAACATTATCACCAATTACACAGTCTTTGTCAATATAAAATGTTGCAGAGTCACTAGATTTTTTACTTCCTTGTACGAAGTAAAGGAAGTATTGTAATCACGAAAAATTCCGAGGACCATATTTCAACACAAAGATAACCATTTTGACCGCTATGGAATGCAATTTAACGATGTTTTTGAGTGATATCTGAATGGAAGGACAGAATAAAGGACTCTTACGCGTCAAAAAAAGTTATAATACAGATTTAAAATGGATTCTAAAGAGATTTTTTCGTGGCGTCTGTGCGTATATATGTACGTACAAACGTACATAAGTAACTCGCATAACTCAAAAAAGAGTAACCTCAGAACGTTGCAATTTTGTATATAGGACTGCTATAACATGTAGCTGTACACCTACCTTTTTGGTTGCAATCGACCGCACCGAAAGTATATACTTAAATATATATAAGCGTATATATATATACTATATATATATACACTATATATATACTTTTGGTGCGAACTCGGTTCAGTGAGCTCAGTGCTTTTATTCTATGTAGGTAAATTATATATCTATACCCACTCTGTTACTCGGCTCAGTGAGCTCAGTGCTTTTATTCTATGTAGGTAAATTATATATATATATACCCACTCTGTTACTCGGCTCAGTGAGCTCAGTGCTTTTATTCTGTGTAGGTAAATTATATATATATATATACCCATTCTGTTAATCGGCTCAGTGCTTTTATTCTCTGTAGGTAACTATATATATATTGCCGTGAAAGACTGAAATTGGAGAATGTCGACTTTCACCGGAGAATGTCAATATTCGCCAAATACGTCGGTGAAAGATCGAATATTGCATTACATTCTTGTACATTCGGACCCTCACCGGTGTATGTCGACCATCACAGATATGCTCTGGTGTAGGTCGAAAAGAAAGGCGACTGGCTGTTTTCCATAATTGCAGTTGTAAAAGCTCTTGGGCAATTCAAAGTCTCATAATAGTTTAAGTTGTCATTAATCAGATTTGAATCACATAATTTAGTAAGTTTTTTATTACTATTATTTTATTTTCTCATTTAGAACGTACTGTATATTTAAGTAAGTTTTTTAACTTCTGTTATTTTCCTTTCTCATTTTGAATGTGTTGTGTGTTTTAAGTACTTGTGTGTTTTTTCGCGACTGAATGACGGAGAAGAAAATATAATATTCTCATATATTCAACATTCACCATTAGTACATGGTGAATGTCGACATTCACCGGTGTAAGTCAGAAATAAGAGTATTTGGAAAATATTTCGGACATACACCCAAGCGACTACGTGAATGTTGACATTCACCGGATTTCGGTGTTTCACCGTAACATATATATGTAAATACTATATACATATACTTTTGGTGCGGACTCGGCTCAGTGAGCTCAGTGCTTTTATTCTATGTAGGTAAATTATATATATATATATAATTTACTCTGTATATACATATACAGAGTGGGTATATATATATATGTATATATATATATA
>KK117024.1:419395-469152 GCA_000611955.2 Stegodyphus mimosarum
TTAACTGGAGGGTAATGAAGGATTTTGAAGAGTTAAGGGAAATATTTCTTGTAAATATTTTGTAAAAATATATATTTAATACTGGATTCTTTCCATTTATTAATAAAGGGCCAACTCTTTTCCAAAGTCTCAATTATAGCCCGAATTGAGTAAAAATTTTAATCTTTTTCTCCTTTTCTTTAAAGTTTTGGCCAGTATTTAGTAAGTTTTATTACTCATCTTAAATTCAGTTTTAATATAATTAAATATTACAATACTTTTTACTTTCATTAAATTTTAAAAAAATTTTTCTAAATTAAAATTCAAAAATACTTCATAAATTAAATTTACTAAAAACCTTTTACAGTCCTTAGTAATTTGCAACCATTTTTCACATTACAACAGTTTGCTTTTTCACAAGTTTTACACATTTTTACATTACTACACAGTTAGATTTAAAAGCTTTTTTAGCTACAGAACACACTTTTTACATTACATATAGTTTGCAGAATAATTTTAAATAGTTTTTAAATGGTTCTTACATACAGCAGCTTATCACTCAACTTTGCCTTTTACTGGCGCCCTCTTTTATAAATAGAAGAAACACTACTTTATATCACTTAATTTGACATACTGCTCCTTGTCCACATTCCAATAGAAATAATGGTAAATTAATTAATTTAATTTAAAACTTACTTTTTACTTGACTTTATTATATTACTTTAGTATTATTTAATTTAGTTTCTAGTTTATTTTTTGTATGTTAATAGTACCTGTATCTTTTTTGTTTACATGCATATTCGTGTCGGGGAAGTTTTTTGTGGGCAAGAGTTTCTAAATTAAATTGGTTTTCTAAAAAATTGGTTTTATAAGGGTATTGTTTTGTATTGGCTTTGATTTGCTTTTTTCTAAAAGTTCCACTCGTTTGAATTGCTTTTGGTGGGTCACGTCATTTGGTTTTGCTTTTGGTTTTGAATTTTACACTTGCCTACATAAATGAGGAAATACAAATTGAATAATTGAAGAGTTAGGTTTGAGGGCAACTTCCAATTGATACGTCTGTCTTCTGCCAGCTCAACAATTATTCACTTATGAATATTTATTATTTTTAGGATTTAAAAAAAATATTACAATTTTATATTTGTTAATAGATTTTGACACTTGCACTTGATTTACTTATGTTCTCAGAATTTAAATGATATTGTAGATTAGTTCGCAGCAATATAAATTATTTATAATTTCTTTTAAACCAATTTCTATAATTAATTTTTTTCTTTAAATTGCTTTTTACGAATAGAAATTTTGTTAAATTTAAATTTATATACCCACTCTGTTACTCGGCTCAGTGAGCTCAGTGATTTTATTCTATGTAGGTAAATTGCTCAGTTTTTGCTTTAAAAATGACTGAATTATGTTGTTCTTATCTCCCGGTTAAGGGTTTTGTGCCTTTAGTTAACCTGCATGTTAAAGTTCCGGAATTATCAATAAATTAAAAGTTGTTTAGGAGCGGCTAATTATTTTGGCTTTACCAGCCATATTTGTTTACATTTGAAACATAACAGAATAGTGGATTTGTTGCCAATCTAGAGAAACTAAGCTTTGGAACAGCAAAGTAACGTCTTCTTTTATTATTGCGAATTAAATCATGATTAATCCATTCTGGAATTTATTCGAGGAAATAAGTGTTTAAGATTTACTTTGTAGGGATTTATATTTATTTTAAATAACCAGTTAAATTTAATTTTAAGTTACTTTCCTAAAAGCCATCATTCCCCTAATTGTCAGTGCCAGAATATGTAAATTTGGTAGTGCGCGTAAGAAACGCAAATTGTACCAGTGGGAGAAATTAAATGTCGACGTTCCAGTAGAGAGAGAGAGAGAGTTTGGCAAATCTTTGTTCATACTTATACGTAAACTTCCGCTTAGCAGTTACTGCTGGTTAGACGTGGCTTAATAGCTATTATCTTGCTGCCACTAGACTCATCTACGCGCTGTAGGATATAGGATTGTATGAGCCCTGTAGTTTAATTCTACTACCTGTGAATATCTCCAATTTTGAGTTTGATTCTACTGTTTCAGTTACCGCCCAAGTTGAGGCGTAGTATGTTAGCGTCAAGTTGATGTATTGTAAATAAGAGTTTCATAAAGGGCAATTTTAACCCTTCTTCAGTGCAATCACTATTTCTCAAGATACTACACAACAGAAAGACAGTAGAATTTTACAACTTCGTAATTTTTAATATAGATATTTTAAGTTGTTTAAGTGCTGCTATATAAATGTTGTTTAAGTGCTGCTAAGTCTAACCATTTTTCCCATGGAAGCCCTATTTGTTTACATTCGAAACTTAGCTGAATAGTGGATTTGTTGCTAAGCTAGAGAAACCAAGCTTCGCAACAACAAACATAACGCCTTCTTTTATTATTGCAAATAAATCATGCCTAATCCATTCAGGAATTTATTCGAGGAAATGAGTGTTTTAGACTTTATTCGTAATTTTTAAATTAGATATTTTGAGTCTTTATGTATATTGTTGTCTTGTCGCGAAGTGAGAACTGAATTAATTGAACGAGAAATACTGGATTGTCTGCGAAAAACTGTTTCTGTTTTTGTTTGTTTGTTTGTTTAATTTCTTCTATACATCGTTTTAGATTTATTATAGTATTTGAATAGAGCATGTGGCAACGATTAGGTAATTCTTCAGATAATATACCTAATTTTTGTGCATTCTGAGTTATAAAATGAATGCGACGAAACGCTGTTAAGTGAACCTAACGCCTCAGTGTCGTTATTCTACAGTGATTTACGCAATATCGACGAAGAAGATTTAATTCAATCCAATAAGTTTAAACAAAATGCAAGAAAAAATGCGTATAATTTAATATTCCGTAGAAGAAAGTCATGTGGTGTATACATCAGATTTCGTTTTAAGCACTAGACGTGACAATTGCATTGTAATACGTTGTGTGCATTGCCATCACCACGATTCGAAATCTGGACCTCTGAGTACGCACGGAGTGTGCTACTATTACACCACGAAGGCATGTGGAAACATGGTAAAAATACCTTATAATGTCATCAATATGAAACTGTATATTTCATCATATAAAAAAAATAATTATGTGTATCTTAAATTATGAATAACTAAATGTAAATGTGTACCAATGTTCTGTAAATGTAAATGTGTACCAATGTTTCAATCCCAAGTAATGTGTACTAAGCATTCGGCAATGTGTTCGGTAATGTATAGTAATTATAATTCAGCAAGTTCTTATTTTCAAATCCTCAGTATTGTGTACTGGGCATTTAGCAATGTGTACTTGAACTTACCAAAAAGGTTGGTTTAGATAAGGGTGGACGGGGCGCTATACCAATTAACCAATATGGTAGAGGTGGTGAGTGGTATCCGTCACTCATTATTTAAAACATCAAATCAAAAATTAAACTAAAAAAAAATATTTGGCTTTTGCTGTTGTGATTTCCGGGAAGAGGTTAATTAATCCCTAGACCCCCCCCCCACTGTGTCAGCTTTGCTTACCAAAAATCATTAACACGGGTCTTTTAAATTACAGTTATCTGAATACTATTTGAAATATCAAGGCTACATTTTTCTGCTTTATTCGCTGACATATCACAAGATATGACACATAGCAGAATACTAGTTCCTAAGAGAATACTAGTATCAAATATTATGCCCTGCGAGAGATAGGAAGTCTATAAATCAAATAAATACGTAGAGTAAATATCTATACAGACGATGCTCACCGATTCAGGCTGGCTGACTGCCAGCCACACCGTTGACAGACTATGACAGATTACAAAGAGTCTCTTCTGAGCTCTTCTGGCGCGGTGTAAAGGGTTCTATTTATGCCCGGAGGCCCCTTGCACTGTTATGTTTCAAAAACAGAGGTGAAGAAAAGATAGCGAGGCTTTCTTATTCCCTTTTCGCTTGAAAAATGGTATTATTTATGATCCCTCTCGACCGAGACCTATAACTCAAGTTGACATTTTGAGAGAAACGCATTTTGAGATTGATCTCTGCTTAATTAAATCGTGAGAAAGTGCGCAGGCTGGAAATAGAAACTTGGAATACACCAAAACAAAACAAGAATAGATTTCGTGTACTAGGAATTCCCATGTGCGCGTGGGTTTTCTTTTGCCTTGAGCTTTATATGCACTTCAATCTTGATTCCTTGACTGCGTCATAATGAAAAAGCAGCAAAATGATGCCAAGTGGCTCGCATTTTTGCAGAGTTAGAGCCATTTCATACTGAAGTGCATGAGCTACGTTGATGTTCAATATAAATACTGTTGCGTGCGTACGGGTTCGTAACAGACCAAACGCTAAAAATCAATGAAATTTATTCTTGTCACAAGAAATGTAACAAAACACTGGATGTTTCCTAAAAGATATTCGTACAATATTACAGTACCAAGCAATATAATCAGTAGTTATAGTTTAAACTACTAAACGTTAAATAGAACATAATCGAAAGCGCAGATAAAGCTAACCCGATCAACAGAATTGCAGCAGCTAAGTAAACAACAACAGCTCACTAAAACAACTGAGCTGAGATGTTTGTCTCCGGCTTTTACAGCTTTTTAAATCGGCCGCGCGAGAAAGTTCTAGAAATTTGTGTGAAAAGCAAAACAGAGTAGAATTACGCTTACAGCTAACATAATAGTCTATTACATTCATTCTAATTAAATATAAATTACAGAAATAAACTTTTATTCAATATTAAATGCACGTGTTCTCGTATTTTTAGTTTTCCGGCGCAGCTTTCTCTTTAAGGGGTGTCGGAACCCCCTATACCGACAATGTTAAATTGGCCATTTTCGCTGTACCTTTTCTCAAAATCTGCTGTAGATATACTCTTGAAATTTTTTGTGTAATTAACGTACACCTATCTGATTATACCGAAATGAGCTTTTGAAACATTTTGAATTTTAGACTAATTTATAGACTATTTTATTAGGCATAGTAAAATTTAGCACTTTTCTCACGCAAACAAATTTGTGAAATTTTTTTAATTTATCACAAGAAGCTCATTTCAGTAAATATTAGAAAATATAATAAATAGGCCATAAACATTTTAGGTACCTGGGAGCAGAAGTTCCTGAGAAAAGGTACATCGAGTATAAAAAAATCGCGTTTGGAGAAAGACGCGTTTTTACGTAAAATTCCTCATTTATCAAAGCATTAGATGATAAAATAAAACTAGATTTTTTAAAGTTCTAATTTTCATAGAGATTAAAGTATAGTATTTTTAGAAAGCTAAACGAGTAGAGAATTTGAAAATGGAAAAATCCCAAATCAATATTTTTTTAATATTTTTGGCTTCCAACACCCCTTAAATTTGTCACCCGCTGCATTGAGCGGGAAATAAAACCATTTTAATTAGAATTCTAATCAATATGTCTAACTAAATACGAAATTCGTAACAATACTTGTACACTGTTCTCAACAGTAAAATATTGTTTTCTTCAACAAATGATTTCCATTAACTATTTCGAATTATATTTTAACTGAAGTCGTCGCAAATTCTGCTATATAATAAAATATTAATTCGCTAAAGATTAGGCTTACCCTAATCCTTAGCGAATCCGTCTGTG
Source organism: Stegodyphus mimosarum (assembly GCA_000611955.2). NCBI lineage: Eukaryota > Metazoa > Arthropoda > Arachnida > Araneae > Eresidae > Stegodyphus > Stegodyphus mimosarum. The sequence continues at coordinate 424,989 of KK117024.1, forward strand.
AAATTACTGCCAATCTAGAGAAACCTATAATTCTAACCTAATTTAAAATGTGGTGTTGTATAAATGAACCTTTGTTTGTTGATTTCAAATAATACACTGAACGGATTTTCACGGGTAAGCGACATAACTTCCGTGAAATATAGAGAAGGAAATTTATAGACCTACTTCCTAAAATGTTATATGTATTTTCATTTGAATTTAAAGCAAAAAAATAGTCCAACTTCAGAAGTTATTTAAAAATTTCTTATTTAGTTCACCAATGTTATCGAAGCTCAAGTATCCTACTTTGTACAGTACTTTAATTCAATCGCCAGAAATATGCCATTAGAATTTTGATTTAGAACAGATATCAATACATTTAAAATGAACTTTTAATTTAAAACGAATTTTTGACTGGAGACTTCGTAAAAATGCATTACATATATTCTTTAGTATTTCTAAACATGTAAGTAAAAACTTTTTCTAATTTGATGACTAAAAGAGTAGTAAAGAAACATTTAGTTTTAAGCTAACCGGTTTTTGTTCAGTTAGTTCATAAGGTATTTCTGCAGCCTTCTTCACACGCCTTCGTGGTGTAGTGGTCTGCCTGCTCGACGCGTAACTGAGAGGTCCGTGGTTCGATTCCCGGCGAAGGCGTTGCTCATTTTTCATCTCTAATGCTTCGAAATAACCTAATGTCTCTACATATTAGTTATCTTTTCTATCTTCCCCCATTTCCATTTCCTTCCAAAATGATGTTTCAGTTTTGCGTATTATGCAAAAGTGGTGTAGAAAGATACTAGTTAAGCTGGTGTGTGAGTTGATTCAGACAGAGCATGTTCTCCCGTTCGGTCACGTGGTTTCGCTTATTTAAGCTTACTATTTGACGCCCGTGCATACTAATTGTCATACTGAGTTTTAATTTTATATTTACAATTTGAACTACAGTCAAAAGTATTGGATAAGTTTGTAAGCACCAAAAGGGCCATCTGAAATTCCTTCTTGAATTCAATAAAAAGGACTTTTCAAACTTATTACATCTTGTCTTTGATGCAGTTTTAACTTAGCGAACAGTAAATTAACAGTTAAAGTAAAGATCCTCCTACAAAGTAGGGTGAATTTAGCTAGAATCTTACTGTATAATTCTACAATCAAATGATAAACGATAGACAATAAAGACAAATGATTAATCATTAAATAGGTTTTATTTCTATATGAAGTAGTACCTCGTTTGCCTTTTTAAATGTAATTTGTTGATATTTAAAACAAAATCTAATGTATACACCACGTGACTTCCTTGTACGGAATATTAAATTATACGCATTTTTTCTTGCATTTCATTTAAACTTATTGGATTGAATTAAATCTACTTCTTCGACAGCGCATAAACCACAATAGAATAAGCGAACTGTTTAAAATTCGCTATATTTGTTTACCATAGCGACACTCTGCCGCTAGCTTCAATCAACAGCGTTACATCTCATTCATTTTGCAATTCCGAATACATAAAAATTATGTATATCATCTGGAGAATTACCTAATCGTTGCCACATGTTCTATTCAAATACACTCACTTCCAAAAGTTAAGCACAAAGATGTAAAATGCAAAAAAAATCAAAACATACTGCTTTGATTGACACAAAATTCCGCAGGAAAGTAGCATATATATTTATGCATAAAACAAAATCTATATTTATATACAGAAATGAAAACAATATTAAATTTTTGTAAGTTATCAGATAATGACATACTGGAGACTTAAACAGAATTACGTATAACGTGAAAGTAAACAGCATAAAATGAAAAAAAGACATTAAGAGGGTATGTGATCCCCCCTCATCTGTATACAAAGTTTACACCTTGTGACCATGCTTTCAATTAGGTGGTCCTCCAGGTAGTCATCGACGATGTCAGCTGTATGGGGACGTGCGTTATCGTCCATTAAAACAAAAGTAGGGCTAACTGCTGCAGCGTACAATCTCACAATGAGTTCTAGGAATTCATCTCGATACCGGACAGCCGCCAAAGAACCCCGTTTAAAGATATGTAGGTCGGTGCGGTATCTTTAAGAAATCCCTGCCCATTCCATAATGCTTCTGCCTCGAAATGCGTGACGTTCGGTGATGCTTTGGAACAGATTGCGTGTTCGTTCTTCACGCCATATCCTAATACTCTTGTCATCTGGCTCCAGAGCAAATCTTGACTCATCAGTAAACATTGGCCCAGTCAGACGCATTCCAATTGACATGTTCCCGTCACCGCTGTAATCGCGCCCCTCTTGATTGGACGGATAGAGGAACACACACTCGAGGTACCCGAGCGCACAGTCCACTCATATGTAATCTTCGGCGTACAGAAGTTGCAGATATCTCCTTACCAATGGACGCTGTAACCATAGATGTCACGCGTGTGGAGGTCGCTCTGCGATTCAGCTTGGCTACAATAGCAATATATCGATCTTCCGCGGGGGTTGTAACCCTTGGGCGATCAGCTACCGGCCTTCGGACAACTGTATGTGTGGTTTGGAATTGTTTCCATAAACGTGAAATTACAGAATAATGAAAGCCGAAGAAAAGAGCAACATCTGTGATCGACTGTCCTGCTTCAATGCGCCCCACAGCACGCCAGTGCGCAGAATCTTCCATTCGTCTTCTGGAAGTCATAGTAACACGTACGTCTTGAAAACAAACTGTACGAAAGTTTTGAACACCTTCTATGAGCACTTACAATCAACTTCTGTAACCCTTCATAATGCTGGCTTCTAATAAGACTGCCTTTTTTGCATATTTCTTGACATGAAAGTGCGATTGGCTGTTACCTAACATATTGGCATACTTCCATCTACCTCTGCAGCGAATTGCATCCTCTTCAATTCTGAATGGCTTCCGGAAATTAGCATTTTCCTCTCCGTGCTTAACTTTTGGACGTGAGTGTACTATAATAAATCTAAACCGATATATAAAAGAAATTTAAAAAGTAGAAAAGAACCGGTTTTTAACAGACGATTCAATATTTCTCATTCAATTAATTCGGTTCATACTTCTTGAGAAGATAAAAATACATAAAATCTCAAAATATCTACATTAAATATTACGAAGTATACCTTAAACAAAAATTCCTCGAAAAATTCCAGAATGGATTAAGCATGATTTGTTTCGTAATAATAAAAGAAGGTTTTATCTTTTTTGTTGCGAAGCTTAGTTTCCCTAGACCGGCAGCAAATCCACTATTCTGATAAGTTTCAAATGTAAACAAATATGGCTGCTATGCTAAAAATAATTAGGCTTAGCCGCACTTAAGTAGCTTTTAAATTGTTGATAACTCTACAAATATGGCAAGCAGATTTACTGTTAATGCATAAAAATCTTAAACGGAAGATAAGAACATCATAATTTAACCAACATATAAGAATAAAAAAACTGAGCTCACTAAGCCGAATAACAGAGTAATGCCGCCCGAAAAGTATATATATATGTATAATTTTGGTGCGGTTTATTAATTTACTTTTAATAGTTTTTATATGGAATATATATATATATATATACTTTTGATGCGGCCATTGCAACCGAAAAGGGAGGTGCACATCTGTAATCTCAGAGGGTAAACGAAGAAAATCAGTCTTCTGAAAGGAGTTGATGCAAAACAAAGTTAGGGAATTCCTGTACTACATGCTTTTCGATAAAATCATACTTCTCGATTAAGAAAAATATAATCTATTTCATTTAGGTTATTCCACTACTTTCAAATCCCTCAAGCAAGTGACATCAAAAGAAAAAAATATTTTGTTGAAATCAGTATTTAGTTATGCGTTTTATGTAATTTTGCGTCTCTAGTTCTTTGACGAAATATTTATAATTGCACGTTTTATTTAAGCACTTATATTGTTATTTCATTTATTTGTTTTATTATAGCGCACGTGGCTATCTATTCATTTGCTTATGTTGGCGCATTTGTTTATTATGGTGCAGGTTACGGTTAATGATTAGGGTCATTAAGATAAATGATAGTAATGGATCAAGTGTAGCTTTTTAATGATTATACTACAAAAAAATTTTTAAATAATATGAAAGCTTTCAGATTTTATATTACTCCCAAATGGGCGTTTTTTAATGTTTTGTGTGTTATCTTTATTTATTAAATATCACGTTTTTCGCACGTAAGCCATAAAATTCAATTCTACAGCAGTATCACAAAAACAAAGATCGCCCATAAAACATCCGCGCTTGAAGATGCAAGCGATGTTAATGTTAGTAGAACTCTTTGAAATCGAGGGATTTGTTAATCAAAAATTCGTGTGGATTTTACAAATTATGAAAGAGATAATGAAACAAATTCCAAATTTGGCCTTTCGGATGCCCACATTCGAGTAGAGGACTACGTTATTCAAATTTGGATATCTCTAAGTGCCGTTGCTTTTTTTTACAGTAAGAGAAACATGTATACATTCATGCAGATTCTCCATTATTTAATTTCTTTAAATAAAATGCAGGGCTCTAATATTTGGTGGCAACAATTTGCAAAGTGAATTGTTCTTTCGTAGTGATCCAATGCAAAATATCAAAAAGAAATTAATAACCCTTCTGGGCAAATTGCCCGTTTGTGTTAATGATAATTAAACTCCTACTTCAAAGCAAGCAAGCAAAAATAATAATGATAACAAAAAAAAATAGTATTATTGCGAAGTATTATACAGTAGAAGTCCAGAAATCCGCAATGTTTGGGACCAGAGGTTGGGCGGATTTTAGGATTTTGCGGATTTCGGGACAGTAAAGCCGAATCATAATAGTCAGACTAAAAGTGCAAAATAAATAAGGCATATTAGATACATTTACTTAGATTATTATGTACAATAATATACATTAATACATTATTTTATTATATGCACAAAATTATTATACGTATATATATATATATATATTATATTATACATTTATATTAGTGACCACAGAAATATTTTAAAGTATTAAGGACATATACAAAAGAGACGTGTAAAAATAAGGGATACTAATAAAGCATAAAATATTTCATTTTTTTATTTGTTTCAAACATTTTTCTGATAGAGGTTTGTTTTAAAACTTTAGGTGCTCTAGAGTAAGTTTTTTTTGCAAATTCTACAGGGTCACAATCTCTTGCTCTGTGACACAGCTCTGTTGTTCTAAATATTTTAGGTATTTTTCACCATGTTCCAAACCCTCATTAAAAGCTATTTTCTCACTCCTTTCACATTCATTATCTGTGTCGGTGTCGGAATCGTTTTCTTACTGTGGCGAGTTAAAACAGAGCCAAAGATTTCATCACCCGTTATCTGATATGCCAGTGTTGGCTCATCTGAACACATCATCCATACTAAAAACCTCTTCTAGGGTGAGATTTGTTTTCTGCTACTATCACAGAATCATTATTATTCGGTAATTATGACGTCATTATAGGATAAATATTTTTTCTTCGGTATTTCATTCTCCATTCTGCGGTTTCTGGAACCTATAAATTCATTGTTTATATTTTGAGAGGCAATGCGGATTTCACGTCGGCGGATTTTCGGTACTTGACTGTATAATTTTTCTTTTTAATTCTTAATTTTTCTTTCTGTGTGAAATTTTCTTGTAAGTTTTAAATTTTTACGCACGTGTGAATAATCTTTTACATTAGAATGCGATACTTATTTTTTCCCATAATTCAAATAGTTAAATTTCTTTTTCTTCGATTTCCCATTCTGTCAAAGCTCCGATTCTCAACCTACCGTATAAGCGGTAATGCTTATAGAAATAAATCATTATTTATCTAGCTAAATAAATTGTCCTTCAGACAGATAAAAGGTCATTTACGGATTTCACAGTCCATGATTTAAGGACCTTTCAGTTACAAAGTTAATGCTGAATCAGCATTAGCTTTCACCACATCATTTACTCTATCAAACTGTAAGACCCAAACGTGGCATTTTCTGAAAATGTTGAACAAGCAAGCTAAACAGAATAAATCATTACAGAAAACATCATTAATATTCGTCTCATATGTCCTGAATTAATATCCGACAGCTCATACATCAAATAACATAAACCCCATATTTATTTCAAGTCCGCAGTTAATACCTGTCTGTATTTCGTAGGCTGAAACATACATCATTTCGCGCTAACAGCGGAATTTATTTTTAGTCTTAGAACAACAACACTTAACAGGCTTAAATGAAACTGCAAGCTCGCAAATAATATTTTATATTAATAAATGTTTAATATTTTCGTCGTATCCACTTTGTTTTCATTTTGGTTTGAGTTTGTTTTATCATTCTATTCTGACATTTAAAGTTGTAGAGTCATTAGGTTATTACGAAGCAGGAGGCATGAAAAATGAGCAACGCCTTCGCCGAGAATCGAACCACGGACCTCTCGGTAACGCGTCGAGCATGCAGACCACTACACCACGAAGGCATGCGAAGAAGGCGGGAGAAATACCTTTATACTCCCCCTTTTAAAGGACGACTGGGGTTTTGGGGACTCAATCGCCAAATCCCGGTGGTGGAGAATCATCATCCACCACTCTTTTAGTTCGGGCGCCAGTTGTAGAGGCATTAGGTTATTACGAAGCAGGAGACATGAAAAATGAGCAACGCCTTCGCCGGGAATCGAACCACGGACCTCTCGGTTACGCGTCTAGCATGCAGACCACTACACCACCAAGGCATGCGAAAAAGACGGGAGAAATACCTTATAAAGTAATTTTTATTTTTGCTAATTTTGGAAGCCTAATTTTGTAGTTCAGTATTGACTGGATACAGCGGAAAGATATTAGAGTGAATTTTAACAAAAAAGATATGTCGAAGAATAAATATTATATATAATATAGAAACAAGAATCGGATTCGCAGTTCTATCTCAAAAGATTCCATTCCGTATATGAACTCTTGGGGTATTTTCTGTATTTTTTGCAAGTGTGTCTTCCTATATATTGATTAGCTTAAAGGAACCTTGAAATTTAGCTCTAATGAACATGAAAGGTATATGAGGAAATGAAAAACACATAAATTCTTTGTTGTCCAACATTACTGCTCCCCAGGCAAATATTCTATTCAATGAAATATCTTTTGCTGCCGACTTCGAATTTCTAGAAAAGTTTCGTATGGATAAAAAATGTTACAGTTTCGGTTAATAATTCCAGTTCTTATCCGTCTTTATTTTCAGCAGAATTATTTCATTGTATTGTAGAGACATTAGGTATATTTCTAAAGCAGGAGATATGGTAAATGAGCAATGCCTTCGCCGGATCTCGAACCTCTGACCTCTCGAATACGCGCCGCGTGTGCTGACCACTATACCACAAAAGGCATGCTAAGAAGCCTCGAAAAACACCTTTTATCTTGCCACTTTTAAAGGCCGACTGGTGATAAGGGAACCCAGTCGCCAAATCCTGATGGTGGAGAATCATAATCTACCACACGTTTTTAGTTCGGGTGCCACTGTAGAGTCATTAGGTATTTTTTGAAAGCAGGAGAGATGAAAAATGAGCAATGCCCTCACCGGGACTCGAACCTCAGACCTCTCGAATATACGCGCAGACCCCTACAGTGCAAAGGCATGCAAAGAAAGCGGGAGAAGGTAAGGTATTACAGCTTCTTTTTCTTCTTTTTTAGCAGATGACTTTGTATCCGCTTGCTTAGATAGAACGTCCCGCAGAGCATATGCATCCTCGCTGTGACCTTTTCAGTTGAAGAAGAATGGTGTACTTAGCCTTTGAAACTATAATCCTGCAAATTTACGCAACGGTAGCGATATTCCTTGCTGTCATGGTATACTTAACAAGATAATACATCAACGTATATCATATCGCCAAATGATTGCAGACAGTCGTTAACAAGAACCTAGAGAGACGTCACATGGTTCACTCAATCCACGTCAGTTTATTCTGATACAAATATAAAGGTTATTAGTAGTATTTATTATAAGGTATTTCTCTGGCCTTCTTTGCATGCCTTCGAGGTGTAGTTGTCAGCACGCTCGATGCGTATTCCAGAGGTCCGTGGTTCGAATCCCGGCGAAGGCGTTGCTCATTTTTCATCCCTCCTGCTTCTAAAAAAAACCTAATATGTCTACAGTATCAACCTTCGAAAACAGACAGAACACAAAGTTATCTTCAGTTTTGAAGATTCTGGTACATTTGTAAGCCTTCAGAAAAAATTCTTCCGGGAAGGCTTCTGAAAATATATCACGCGCATTTCCTTCTTCTCAAAAAATAAAAGTTAAATTATGTTCAACATAATGATTTAAAACTCTCCAGTTACGTTCAAGGCACTGGCAAACTTTCCGCTTCAACGTATATACGTTGTATTATACCAAGGTCTGTAGATAAACAAGATTAGTCTGTTTCGAACACCCGAGTTCTCTGCCGTGTCTTAGCGTACAGATTCGGGAGAAACGAAGTCTAAGGAGTATGGAATTATAAGGAGTATGAGATAAAAGGAGCATGGAATAGTTATTTTTGCGAAGACTACTAATATGTGACGTTCTCATTGACGTTACACAAAAGCAAACATTGTAGTACAGTGGTCTTGAGTATTACAACGGCTTCAGCTAACGAGCAGTATATTTTCGAAACGGCACTTTCCATTTCTTTGCATACCTGCCTCTATAACATGCTCAAACACTGTATTTTGCACTAATACCTTCAAAAGAAACAAAAAAAATCAACGAAAAATCCATGCGTCGCAACAAGAACAATTATTAAAATAAAACTGATAAAAAAAACTGAATTATTTGTTCACACAAACTGTAGAGACATTAATTAGGATCTTTGATAAGAGAGATATGAAAAATATGCGATGCTCCCGCCGGGGCTTGAACTTCTCAAATAAGCGCCGAGTGTGCTACCGTTACACCATGAAGGCGTGCACAAAGGAAAGAGAAAATACCTTATGTACTGTCGCTTTCAAAGGCCGATTGGGAAGTAGGATACCCAATCGCAAACTCCTGGTCATGAAGAATCTCCATCCACTACCTTTTATTTCTGGCGCCACTGCAGAGTCATTAGGATTTTTTTGAAGCTGGAAAGGGAAAAAATGTGCAATGACCTCCCCGTGACTGGAACCTGAGTTTGACACTCTCGAATATGCCGCGACTCTTAAATACAAGGACCCTCGCCGTGGCTCTCGAGCTGATACCCGCCTCGCAGATGATTGTGGATAGTTTGCTTGTTTCTTTGCGAGAAGCAGCCACCCACCTAGCCATAAGTTGCGCTATGGCTTAATTGGCCGGCTCAGTCGAACGTAGATAGTAACATTTAACAACACAGTCTTGTTCTGGAACTCGCTTTCCATGTGGCAGAGCTGTCTGGCTGCGCAGACGTGTTAACATTTTCTTCCGTATGAATATTAAATATGTATCAGTGTAATTTAGAATGAATTAAATTACAATATTTGTTCATCAGGTGTAAGTTTTTGAATTCATGCGAACTAGCCAATTTTGCATAATGACTTTGAAGTTGTTTGTGAATAGCTTGAATGGGTTACGAAAATCAAGGTAGTAATTAAAAGATGTTTTACATTGAGAAAAAGTAAACTGTTAAGCTTTTTCTCACCTTATTAAAAAAAACTATGAAGAATTTCCCCTCTACTTTCTGCATGCATTCATGGTATAAATGGAAGCACACACGGCGCGTATTCGAAAGTTCGAATCCTGGCTAGAACAATCCTGGCACCTTTTTCATGTCTTCTGCTTCAAAAAAAATCTGATGACTCTAAAAATCACATGAGTAAAATTGTTTGATTCTAAAAACCAAGTTTATTTGTTGTTATTGTTGTCTTGTCCATAACACATGGAACAATGGTTGCCACAGCCTACTCCGAAGAGAGATTAGACGTCTATTTTCACCCCCAATTCTGAGGAAGAGCACCCCGTGAGGGGATGCCTCGGTTTCGCACCCCTCTTCTCTAGCGCCAATCCACACGAGCGAACCTTCGGCTCGCAGCATATTTAGAGTACCCCCATGTCGCACTGACACTATACACTTACAAACATCTATGTCTTCTCCGGGATACGAACCCAGGCCCTTTGGTACAGTAGTAGGCTCCGCTAACTACTATACCGTCTGGGCGACAAGTTTATTTAATAGCTGGAAATACAAAATGCCTATAATTAAAGAATCCTATTTAAAAGCTGCCTACAAGTGAAAACAGGAATCAGAAAATTGTGAAATTGTGTGGCAGACATAATTAAGGAATAAGAATGTCTTTCAGAGAAAAGAAAAACAGTTGGTTAAAAAGAGTGTCACCAGAGGGCGCTTTACTTTGAAAACTTTAGTAAAAATGTAAATCTTTGTCGACGTCATGCTGAATTCATTTACAAGATCGCGCTTTCTTAGTAAAATTGTATTATAAAACAGGCAAATCGACAACCTTGTATTCGGCGTAGATTTTGTAAAATCCCAATCGATTTTGATGGCAAAACCTATCCCCCTTCATCAGGAGCAAAAATTCTGCAAAAGCGAGAAAGCGAATGTTGATCATATTAACAACTGCCTTCAAATGTCGATCATATTTAACATATCCCTTCAAAATTCTACTAACTTAACCCTTCATTTTAGTTACTATTTCTGCCGATAGAGGGCACTATAGGCTCTTCCTATTGGTGTGCATAAATATGGAGCCGGTAGCGCTATCTATCGGCAAAAATAGTAACTAAAATGAAGGGTTAAGTTAGTAGAATTTTGAAGGGATATGTTAAATATGATCGACATTTGAAGGCAGTTGTTAATATGATCAACATTCGCTTTCTCGCTTTTGCAGAATTTTTTGCTCCTGATGAAGAGGAACCCCCTTTACCCTCGAAATTAATTAGGATTTTACAAATTTGCCGAATGCAAAGTTGTAGATTTGCGTCTTGATTTTTACAACTGTATTACCAAAACAGCATAATGTGTGGCCTTCCCGATCCCCAGACCGCAATGGCGACATGCGATGTTAGGCTTTGGGTACATTTGAAACATCTGGTAAGTCGTGACAATCCAGAAACTTTCCCTGGACTTAAGCCAGCAATTTACGCCACGTGTTGAAGATTTCCCAGTGCACACTTCGGTCAACTGTGGAACATGCCATCTTGCGATTTCAGGTGTTGGCTGAAAATGTTTGCCCTCATGTGGAGCATTTTCTTACGTGACAAAACTTGTATTATTGTAAAACTATTGTAAAGATGTGACTAAACGTGTAATTTATCAACATAGTGCCCTCTGGTGATACTAATTGTAACAAAGGTTTCTTCGCTGAAAGGCATTTTCATCCCTTCATTAAGTCCGCCACAAAATTTCACAATTTTCTGATCACTGGTTTCGCTTGTACGCAGCTTTCAAATAGGATTCTTTAATTAGAGACACCCTGTATATATCTACTGCAAATATTTGATACTCTAATTACGATAATCGATACGATAATCATCGATACGATTAATAACGATCATAGTTATAATCGATACGATTAATAACGATCATAGTTATAATCGATACGATTAATAACGATAATCATCGTTTTGGAAGACTGAGTGCAAAACGAATTTCAGTAAATATGAGGACCTATCTTCTATTTTTGCTCACTAGAAAAGTGATACTATATGTAGCAAGTTTTCAACGATCCTTAGTTCAGTATCATTATTGGAAGAATGTTTTCGCAAAAACGTTAAGTAAGGTCATCAAAATCCAATAAAAATATTTAATAGAAACAAATGTATTTTAAATTATACACCATTGATTTTTTACGCGAAAATAACTAAATGAATGAAGACGATTTTAAGCTCCTCCGAGTATTTTTTTTAACTCAAATTTTATCATTCTCATGGCGACGAAAGTTACGAAAAGCAAAATTAATGAAGAAACGTTGGCAACAGCTTTCAAGCAAACGTTAATACCATTTGCGTGTTTCCGTCTCTTGAATGAGCACGGAAGGCTTAACATCAAAAGCCAATATTTTGCGTAGCAGGAAAACGATGATAATAATTGCTTTTCTTCGATTCTTCACAGAACAGTAAAAAAAAAAAAAGCTCTCAGATATCTTTGTATCTTTAAAATCTGTATTTTTATGGAACTACAAAGAGGGAAAAAATTAATTAAGCTCACATTTTCTTCCAAGTATTCAGTGAAGCAAATATGGATTTTGAACTCCTTAATCAGACGCACTCAGGCGAATAAAGAATAGTTATAAGAAAATATTTTATGATAATACAGTTACTGAAAATGTAATTGTTCCACAATTTTCCGTAAGTATCAAGAACGGATTAGAAAATTATAATGTATTTTCTCTCTCCTTTCTGCATGCCTCCGTGATGTAACGGTAGCATACTCGGCGCGTATTCGAGAGGTCCTGCATCAAAATACCCTAATGAATCTACAGTGGCGCCCGAACTAAAAAAAGGTGGTGGATGATGATTCTCCATCACCAGGATTTAACGATTTGGTCTCCTAATCCCCAGTTGCCCTTTAAAAGGGAGGAGTATATAAGATATTTTCTCCCTTCTTCTGCAGACCTTCGCGGTGTAACGGTAGCACACTCGGCGCGTATTCGAGAGCTCCAGGTTCGAGTTCCTGCTAGGGCATTGCTCATTTTCCATGTCTTCTGCTTCTAAATAAATGTAATGACTTCACAAACTAATAACAAAAGTACACAGAAAACGTATTGTTGCAGCATGCTAAGTGTTCTTAGACGATTACATTTTCGAATAAATGTAAGAACACTTTAGCAATGGCGAATATTCGAGTAGCCATTAATTTATTTAAAAGAACAAGCAGTCTAGTAGAATGAATCGCTTTGAGCAGGCTAAGATTATCTCTAGGTACTGTGCAATGTATTCAACAAGCAAGTGACCATAGCTCGAATCCATATGTCTGCTAACTCAGAATTAACTTTACACCCACCGCCTATGAAAACGGTTAGGTTTAGCTTTGAATTAGAATATTTATCCTGTGTAAATGTAATGCAAACAAACCAAAATAACAAAAATTACCCACCAAATTCAAGTCCCTACCAAGATAAATGCAGTCGGACTACGATCGTTTGCTTTCGAATACTTTGCAGGACCGTGATCACAGGAACTTTGAATAGTATCTACAGATGCTTCTGCCTTGGAATGTTTTTCATCCGCTACGCTGCTACACTTATAACAATTGTTAATAAGTAAACTAATATTTACTTTTGTTGATTTGTTTGTCTCAAATTTACGCTCACATTTGGCTCTAAAAGTTTCATAATAATCTTTTTAAACTTGCTGTAGCAGTAGCTGCCGTTCTTTCTTCTGTTTTTACTAGTAAACCATATCTAGTGATCAACAAAATGGATCGAGATTTGCATGTGATAATAATATATACACTAAAGTATTGCATGTTTGAATAATAATTTTCTATTTCCTCCAGAGTTTGTAACGAAGAACAATGGTGAAGAAGAATTGCAGCGAAGATACTGAAAAAGAATGGTGGTGAAGAGAACTTCATTTCATGTTCATTCTGGGGGTCTAGGCACAGTTATCCCACAGGAGTCACAAAAAGAACACACACAAAAAAAATCTGAAACGTTTCAGATTTTAAATTACGTCCAAAGGGGCGTTTATTTACCATTTTGTGTGTTATTCTCTTTTTTATTAAATATCATGTTCTTTGCACTTGAACCATAAAATTCAGTTCAACAAAAATATCGCAAAATAATTTTAAAATGAGTCTATCTCTAGAATTTCCAATACACAGTTCCGCGCGCTGGAGATAAAAAGAGTTTTTGTCCCCCGTAGAGTGCTGCCATTGCTCGCTTTTAAATCATTTGAGTTTGTTCATCAAACATTCGTTAAAGTTTTACAAAATATGAAAGAGATACTAAAACAATTTCCAAATTCGGGCTTCCAGATGCGCCTATTCGGGTGAAAACGTACGTTATTCAAAATGGGATGGCTCTAGCTACCGTTGTTTCATCGGATTTACAGAAATATATATACATTTATGCAGATTCTTCATTATTTAATTTCTTTAAATATAATACAGGCCTGCAATAGTTTGTGGCAACAGTTTGAAAAGTGATTCAGACTTTTAATGTTTCCGGCGCAAAATCGCAAAACAAAAACAATAGACCTTCAAGGACAAAGCCCCTTTGGACTAAAATTATGAGATGATTATGATTTCTACGCTTATAAAGGGTTACAAGATAACACTTGTGTACCTAAGCCTAGGCACTGTGGACCTAGGCAGAAACAAGGTCCTTTCTAATAAGCAATTCTAAAGCATGTACACGATAAATTCAAATAGAACTTGCACAAATGTTTAGATAGATTAAACGAAGGATATCCGCTCCATGTAATTTTCAAACAGTAATCTTGCAATATGTGGGCAATAAATAACGTATTTTAATAAAAAACAGCATGGCCATCTAACGTATGTCAGTCAGCTCCGAAGCAACACGTGTTTCAAAGAGTATTTAAACGTCGTTATTAAGTAAAACAATATAAGAAATTTTGTTATATAGAGAACCAGTATGGGCAAAATCTGTAAGGTTTTAGTTTAAACTAACAAAGTTTTATTTTAATTTCCCTTTCCTATGAGTTCTTATTTCAAGTTCCCGTTAGAATGAACGCGCGTTTCAGCTTTATGCTAATTTCAAGTGCAGCCAAGTTTGTATTTAAAGGTTAACGAGGAACTTCTCCGAGTGAGAGAGCTTCTAGTCTCAGATCACTGCTGCTCTGTTCGACGTTCGCCTGACCAGCTAGTATTTAAATTCTAAGCCTTAGCGCTGTTACGCTATTACCCACTGAAATAATCTGAGTGCGTTAGTATTAGCTAAATCTTGCTAGGCACCCTTGATCGTTTAGCATAGAGGCCAACCTCGCGTTCATAGCTCTGTGAGCAACGACTGCTTAATTTCTACTTAACTTTAGTTTAAATTATTTGATTGTTCAGTTTAGACCCAAGTGCGGTCATTATTTTCTGTTATCCCTCCCGAGTTGGGAAGTGGCTGTAAATAATTGTGGTTTAATAAAAGAGGATTTTAAATCCTTCTTACGTGCAGTTATTCTGACACTTAACAACAGTATTCTACCGCAGAACATATCTGCATTCAGCTCCCTGTTCAAGATCAGGACTTTAACTACTTCACGAATATGTTCGCCAAAAGTATGCATAGAACACTCAGTCCTGACAAATCCATAACGGTTTTTGACCACAAGCAGATTTCAGAATAGTGGATATATTTGATAATGTTTTATGTTTTCCTGTACAGAGTATAAAAAATTTTGATTGTGCTTAGAAATTGTTAAAATCACCATTTCTTCGAAATCACACCTATTATCTTGCTATTCAAAATAATAATTTCAACAAAAAGTATTTAATCGCACGTATTCATGACAGGAAAATTAAATCGAATTGTAAAACTTTAAAATAGAATAACCGAGTATTAATAGAAAAATGAATCAGCGTAAAATCTTAGAAGTAGGGAAGTCAAGTTAAAAACCGTTTTTTATGCAATAAAGTTAAGTACAAAAATAAGTGGAAAGATTAATTAAAAGGAACGATTTAATAAAAGAATATAACAATATCACCAACAGCTTGCAAACGTTTATGTATTACAAATAAAGAAGTACCAGACATATAATTGTATCATTATGTAATTGTGTTACTTAATATCTGGGGAAATATAAAATTGTGCTGGCCTGAAAAAAAAAATAAATAAATTCTGCTATTTGCTACAGATTCAACGAGTAAAAAAAATTAAACATTTTTACAATGAACAAAGTTATTAACACCGTTTCCAGTTTTGGCAAAACTAATTCATCGTGGGAAAAGTCTCCTTAACCTAATGCGTACAATTTACTTTTAACTAAACTACAAAGATACCATTTTAGCAGATAATCAAACTTCATTTTGCTCAAATCTGCCAGTTCCGTTTTTATTTAAAACGAAAAATGAAATTCAAAAGTAATCGCATTTTCCGCTCTAAAAACATTTATTTGTAAAGTTCAGGAATCATACTGAAAATGCGTGCACAAAATTTTGCATGATATGAAATTGTCAGGACTGAGTGTTCTGTGCATGTTCTTTGCAAACATTTTGAAGTAACTCCTTAAAGTCTAAACGTCCTGATCTGAAACAGGGAGCTTAAATCAGCTGTGTTTCTGGTGTAGATACTGTGCTGGAGAATAACTTCACTTGAAGGGGATTTAAAATCCTCTTTTATTAAATCAATATTATTTACACACTTCCCAACTCGGGAGGGATACAGAAAGTAAAAGACCACACTTGGGCCAAACTTAACAATCAGATAAATTTAAATTAAGCTAAATATAAATTTAATTAAATCCTTGCTCACAGAGCTAAATCGCGGAGTTGGCCTCTAACTAACTGGTGCGTAGCAAGAAATACTAATACTAGCGCACTTCAATTTATTTCAATAAGTCATCACGTAGTAAGCACTATGGCTTATAATTATCTGCTAGCTGGTCAGGCGAACGTCGAACAGAATGACCGTGATCTGAGACTAAAAGCTCTCTCACACCGAGAGGTTTCTACCTCTGGTTTAAATAGTACTTGGCTCTACTTCAAATTAGCATAAGCTGAAAACGCGCGCTTCTTCTGACGGGAAGTTGAAACAGAGAAGAGATAGAAAGATTTAAATTAAAATAAAACTTTGTTAGTTTAACTAAAACCTTACAAAATTACCTCATAATAGATTCCCCCCCTCCAGTTCTATGGTACAACGAGTACTTTTATGAAACTTTACTTATTTAAACATTTATTTATTTAAACTTCATTTACGAAACTTTATTTAAAAGTTTCCTTACCTTCAAATAAAACAAAACCTTTTTAGCTGAAATGTTGACCTGGTATTTCAAGCTTAAAAAAAAATTTCATAAAAGCGTATAGTCTTGATGCCAAAGAATGAGGTGAGAAAATTTAAGGTGTGGAAATTTCATACCCAAAAAATTTATAAACATATTTTCAATACTATTACTAAACTTTGCAAATCAATCTTTTTCGAAAGGAAAACGTGACTAGTTCTGTATTTCAAATTTAGTTTTAAATAAAAAAATGAAAATCGCAGATTTCAACAAAATGAAGATTATTACTTAATAAAATTTTTTATAGTTTAATTAAAAATAAAAAAAATAGATTAAGTCTTCCATTAACATTTGTATAAAAAGCGCAAGAGTTAGATTTGAAATATGTAATATGATCTCTACACATGCAAGATTTGAAGTCCATTGGCGAATTGTCATTTTCGACTGATAAGATTTGATGGTAATTAATTTCTTTATTATTTTGGCTTTAATTAAGCTTTCTTCCGTGTATAAAAAATGCATATATCTTAATTTTGGGGACAAAAAGCTTTCGTGAACATAGACTTATCTTCACTTTGCTTCGGATCTTTACTCAAAGTATTTTATTTTTGGACTTAAGCTTCGGCAAGCCACTTTTGCTTCGTGAAAACTTTGGGCCAAGCCAATGTTTAATAAGTTACACTGAATTCACGCTTTAGATTGTTTGAATTTCAGTGTGTGTTTAGAATGACTCCACAAGCAGCGGAGATTCGTTTTTTCTACCTTATTTTTAGTTTCGTAAGCATCGCGTTAACATATAATAAGTTAATAGCGTTTATATTAAATCTTCTATTTGAGTTCGAATTTAAGTAGAGGGTAGACGAGATGATAAATCGTCTGACAATCTTTATGGTACTTTCGAGATGAATTCGGTAGTTTAAAGAAGAAGGTATTTCTCCCGCCTTCTTCGCATGCCTTCGTGGTGTAGTGGTCAGCAAGCTTGACGCGTAACAGAGAAGTCTGTGGTTCGATTACCGGCGAAGGCGTTCCTCATTTTTTATTTTTCTGCTTTTAAAAATATTCTAGTGACTCAAAAAGTGGCGCCCAAACTAAAGAGTGGTGGATGATGATTCTCCACCACCACGATTTGGCGATTGGGGCCTCTAATCCCCAGTCGCGCTTTAAAAGGGGGAGTATATAAGGTATATCTCCTGCCTTCTTCGCATGCCTTCGTGGCGTAGTGGTCAGCACGCTCGACGCGCAACCGAGAGGTCCGTGGTTCGATTCCCAGCGAAGGCGTTCCTCATTTTTTATTCTTCTGCTTTCAAAAATATCCTAATGACTCTACAAAAGTATTGAAGAGTCTATAAACTTAGCACAACAGACAACATTTATTCCTCAGACGAAAGTTTATTTTTTGCTATATGTGTTTACAAATAATATAATAAAAAAAATAAAAATCTGAAAGATTTCAGATTTTAAATTACGTCCAAAAGCGCGTTTTTTTAACGTTTCGTGTGCTACCTTTTTTTATTAAATATCATGTACTACGTACTCAAACCATAAAATTCAGTTGTTAATCAATATCGCAAAATCATTTTAAAATGAACATATCTTTAGAATTTCCGTAAGTCTCGTGCGCTGGAGATAAAAATGTTTTTTTTCCGTACAGTGTTGCCATTGCTCGCTTTGAAATCATTTAGTTTGTTAATCAGAAATTCGTTGAAATGTTACAAAACATAAAATCGATAATAAAGCAAATTTCAAATTCAAAATTAGGGCTTCCAGATGCCCATATTCGCAGTAGGATTACGTCATACAAAATTCGATGGCTCTAGGTTTTATCACAATGCGAGAAACATGCATACATTTATGCAGATTTTTCATTTTTTAAAATTTAATGCAGAGCGATAACATTTAGTGGCAACAATTTGAAAAGTGATATGCCGTTTTTGTGTTTCCGACGCAAAATCGCAAAACGAAAGTAATAGTCCTTCGGGACTAAACCCTTTGGACTAAATACTCAATTGAAATACAATTACGCTTCAACGTTCCATTCTGTACGAATTTACTAAAACCAGCATTAAATTATTTCAAATTTTTAAGCACAGTTTAAGGAGCATTTCGAAGTTTATTATGCGGAACACGATATTATCGTAGCTGTATGAAATATGCATTAAGGTACATGACTCAGTTTAATTTCATTTTGTAAGAATTAATACCTCAACCAACGTACGAAACACGTCCAACGACCCTGAATTAATGAGTCATAAATGCATATAGTAAATTCTGACCATGTTTTGAGCAACAAATCCTTTTACATGAAATTCCCTGCCTTAAATAAATTAAGGTAATTGAGTAAGGTAAATTGCTAAATAAGTTAAGGTACAATAAATTAGGTCAACTATTTAACGAAACCTAATTAAGAATTAACTTCATTGGAAAGAAGGATTTTCTGGAAGATATTTTGAAGAAGTTGTTTTAGATTGTTTAACAGTCACGTGTGCCTCTCCCTGGAATGACCTCGGACATTACAAGGGGAACTTTCTTATACTCTTGCTCAATTCTAAAGTAAGTATTTAGGGCATAGTCTATCTACAGCTTTCGATAAGTGTAATGAATAGATTAGCATTTGCGATAGGCAAACTACTCTAGTGACTGAGCGGTAAAATAGCTGAATGCTAGTGGTTCCGACCTGGCTTCAAATGTAGGCAAATGGACGTTTTCGTATTTTTCATCATGTGTTGTTTCATCATGTATATGAGCCAGCTTTCCTTAGAAAGTTGTCAACGAAGGTATCCCTCTCCTTACGCAGAGAGTTCTACTGTGCTTTACCACAATCAACCAAACCAATCGCAATAGACAATACAGGCATTATAGATCCAAGGAAAAAAAATAGATTGTTACGAATTTTGCACTCAGATAACTAATTTTAGTGCAATTATATGTGAAGGTGTTCCGTCTTTAAGTGTAATATAACGCGAAAAAAATTTTAAGCTGTGCTGGAAAAGCAAGGACATTTAACACTGAGCGATGGATATCTCAGTAATTTGGCGAGATATCGCCAAAATGACAACTGTTTTGGCGACTTATTTTGTCGCCAAATTTGGCGTCATTTTGCTCCAGTTCCTGTATTACTGTGATATGTATTGAATTTGAATAAATGTAATTGACCACAATATTAGCTGTAACCATAATTCTACCCTCATATTGCTTTCCAGTAATTTCGAAAGGCAAAAAGTACCAGAAATATCTCGGCGGCCAGTAGATAACTATAAAAGGTCGAAGAGAGAACATTTACTCTCATCTGCTTAGTAATCACTGCTGCGAGTTGCTGTTATCAGGTTAAACTGAGGTAATCCGAGTTAATTTCTCTTCAGATACGCTTTGCATTGCGTTGTGTTTAACGTTTTAGTACTTTGAAGCGTAACTACTGATTGTATTGTCTGATAGTGACACCTGTATGACCACCTATACAAGTATTTTGCGGAAAGTTCCAGAACTATGAACTGTTTATCTTGATAAAATAAATTTTTATTAACCTATCATTGGACCTGAGTGCTTTCAATCTCTTGCGAACCTCTACGCGCGCAACAATGTGTTTGCTGTCTGTAAAAGATGGCAAGTAATATTCTGATAATCTCTTGTGTATTTGAGCTAATAAAGCAGAATACCCAAAAGTGAATTATGGCATTGTTACTATAAATTTAGAAAATACGGTTTTGGCGCCTTTGGCCTCTAAGAAATTATTTTTCGTCAACTGAACTAAGACGTATTTCCTTCCCTATATTTTTGTGCAGAGGTATATGAACTGTATGAAAGACACAATACTAACGTTTGTAATTACAAATACAACGCTTTAGAAGCATATGATCAATTGTAATATTTTAGTAACAAATTGCACAGCAATAAAAATAATAAAAATATTTTTTAGAAATATACCACTTTACTTAAAATATTCTATTAAAGTTGTAGAGACATTACGTATTTTTGGAAGCATCAGACATGAAAAATGAGCAACGCCTTCGCCGTGAATCGAACCACGGACCTCTCGGTTACGCGTCGAGCATGCAGACCACTGCACCACGAAGGCATGCGAAGAAGGCGAGAGAAATACCTTATATACTCCCCCTTTTAAAGGGCGACTGGGGTTTGGGGGGGCCAATCGCCAAATCGCGGTGGTGGAGAATCATCATCCACCACCTTTTTAGTTCGGGCGCCAGTGTAGAGACATTAGGTATTTTTGGAAGCATCAGACATATGAAAAATGAGCAACGCCTTCGCCGAGAATCGAACCACGGATCTCTCCGTTACGCGTCGAGCATGCAGACCACTACACCACAAAGGCATGCGAAGAAGGCGGGAGAAATACCTTATAAAGTGATAAACAAGTTATTTTAAAATATGAAAAATATAATTCATTAATAACTGAAAATGATTCCTTTCTTTCTAATGCTATAATTCTAGAATTTTTCTTTCTATCTTAGTATAAAAAAACTGACATGACAATTTTCTGGTAGTCAATATATACAGTTTTTGAAAAGCAAGAGTAAATATATATTGTCATTAAACATAAGACAAGATAAAATTCAAACATGAAACTATATTTATAGCAACACCCACACATATTTTACAAAAATTCAACCAGTAAATGTACGTCCTTTAGTAGGTACATTTGCATAAATTATTTCGGAAATAACATCTGTAATTATTGGAAGAGAATTTCACATTTTTAAAGTAAAGCTGTTCGAAACCTGTCCGTTGTCTGCTTTAAGACAAATGGATGATGGTATTCTTAGTGAATTCTTAGAACTCTTAAATTGCACTTTAAATGTAAGATTTTTAGTTTGTTAATAACTTAATTTTGTTAGTAAAAAGTTGTTAAGTTGTAAGTTGTTTGTAAGTTAAAAGGGGTATTTATTCCCTCCTTCCCGCGTGTTTTCTTGGTGCAAAATGGTTAGCACACTCGAGCGTATTTGACAGGTCCAGATTCGAATCTCGTCGAGGGCACTGCTCATTTATCACGTTTTTCAGCTTCTAAAATCATAATGTCTTTACAGTGGCGCCCGAATTAAAAGATAGTGGATGATGATTTTTCACCTCCAGGATAGGTTAGGTTATTCAATTACGGCAAAGCACACGAGGGCTATTTGCCTAAAGGGAGGGATGCCTTCGTGGAGGACTTTTTAAGGGAAACTGGCTCGTATACACTTTACACATGGGGAAAACCACGAAAACGCCCATGCAGCCAGCCCGCTCGCGGTATTCGAACCTCGGACCGAACTACCAGTGTTCAGCGTCTTTACCGCTCGGTTTCACCTCCAGAATTTGGCGACTAGGTGCTCTAATCCTCAGTCGCCCTTTAAAAGGGGAGTATATAAGGCATTTTCTTCCTCCTTCCAGCATGCTTACGTGGTGTAACGGTCAGCACACTCGGCGCGTATTCGAAGGCCCAGGTTCGAGTTCCGGCCAAGGCATCGCTCATTTTGCTTGTCTCCAGCATTAAAAAAAAGCTACCTAATGACGCTACAGTGGCGCCCGAACAGGGACTCACTGTGAAGTCATTAGGTTATTTTTCAAGCAGGAAAGGTGCATAATGAGCAATGCCCTCGCCGGGAGTCGAATCTGGCCCTCTCGAACACCAGAGTGTGCTAACCGTTACACCAAGAAGGCATGCGAAAAGGAGGGAAAATACCTTATAAAGTATCATACAGAATTCCTTCCATTCCCTCCAACCACACTTACGCTTTCATGTTTATTTATATAAATAATAATACTCTTTAACAATGTTAGGCAACAAACGTATAAACATCTAATTATGCCTATCTGAGACAACGAATATAAGCCCTCTAAATTAATTTTCCTTGCAGTGTTTCAGTGAGCGATGGAAAGCGCTTTGAATACAGATTAAGTTACGAATCGATACGCTCGCTGGCAAACAAGTTTAAATATGTTGGCACTCAGTTCATTAGTGTCATTCTTCTTCGCTCAGCTATGTGGAACGAAACTGTGAAAATGATTTTCGATTATCGTAGAGCAATCGATAGCGAAACAGATATAGGTGTCGAAGCAACACAGAGGTTAGCATTAAATATTAACTCAAGCGTCCAGTCGCTGTAAGCATAAACGAAGTTCTGCACACATCATGAAGCATTTATTGTATCACGCGCATCTTCGAAATGCTTGTATTAACATTGTTTACGTACGTACATACATTGTCTCACAAAAATGATCGGCTACTTTATTTTTTAAAAATCTTTTAAGTAATAGAAGAAAAGCTTTGCAATAACATAAGTAATATTTTCTATTTGAAAGCATATTTTCTTTGTACTAAATAAATTTTTAAAAAATGAAATAGTAAATTTAAAAAATAACGTTTTACGCTGAAATGGCAAAAAAAAAAGGTGAATAAAGATGCTAGGAAAAAGAATCTAAAAATCGTTTGCTTTTATAATTCGAATTTTTTTTAGAACATATTCGTTATTTTAAAGTTTTCTTGCAATGACTCGATCATAAAAGGAAAAGTGATTAGAAACTCGCATATTGGGTTACTGATTTGCATCAAAAGACTGGGAAACCAGAAAAATTCCCTATTTTCTTAATTTAGGTATTTCTATAGTTTTTGATAGTATTAAGTATTACAGAGGCTGTTCGCACATTTATTAGACGATTATGGTAAGCGGTAATAAAAAATCGTTTCTTGCAAAAAAATAATTGCAATTGTACTATGCTTTTAAAAGTCAAAATTATCGTCTGTGCCTTGAACGTTTTGTTTTCATTCAAAATGGCGAATTTAACGAAGCAGTGGTTCGAAGGCTACATTGACGCTCTTTCCGAAGAGAAATATGCATACTCCGTTATCCAAAAACGATGTGAGAGTCATGATTTTGTGATATCTAAAGCGTCGATAGGTAATATCATCCACAAGAAAAAGAAAAAAAACGTCAAATTGGAACCTCGAGTGGGACAAAAATTCCAAACAAGTATCCGAGGAAAAAACGTACATCTTCGACTATTGCAAAGATACGCTGTTTAATGTTAAAAGAAAATCCCCCTAGTCAAAGGACAGTCGCAAAATCATTAAAATGCTCGGTGTCCACTGTAAAAAAAATCATAAACTTTGATTTAAATCTTAAGAAAGCGAAAAAACGCAATGTGCATCGTCTTCTTCCGAAGCACATCGCTCGACGCCGGACACGCTGCAGAATTCTATATGAGAAACACTTATCCAAAGAAAAATGGAAAACAATTGTCACAATCGATGAAGCGTGGGTGTATTGAAATGATTGTAACCTAAAAAGAGCCACATATTATCATAAAAGGGGAGAAGAAAATTTAAGTACGTGGTTCAAGGAATCGAAAGAAAGTTTTTCTAAGGAATTCGCGATGGTTGCTGGTTTTTCTTATAATGGCAAGTTAAAAATAAAGAGAGTGCAAAAAAATGTCAAGATTAACTCCAAATACTATCGGAAACATATTTTATCGCCCATTTTTTTGAATGAAATACCGTCCCTTTACCCACAGTGCCCTCCATCTGCGAGACTCCATCGGGACAAAGCTAGCAGTCACACATCAAATTCCACTGTAAATTTCCTAAAAGAAGTGGAACAAAAAACTAGTATCGAGGTCATACCCTTCACTGATATCCCTTCTAAATCTCAGGATGTGTCGCCTATGGATTTTTGTGCTTTCGGACTTTTAAAAACTGCATTATCCAAACGTTGTCCCCAAACCCTAACGGGACTCTGGAAAGCTGTTCGGGAGGAATGGGATAGAATACCTCTTCTGACACTTCTAAAGGAATTATTATCCTGGAAATGGCGGTGTCGAAAGATAGTTCAGAATAAGGGATGTCAAATAGAACATTTAAAACACAAGAATTTTATGTAATTTAGTTTTGTGAGTACAATATACATCGTCTAAAAAATGTGCGAACAGCCTCTGCATAAGAAGCAGAATTATATTCAAAACAAAAGAAGACCTGGAAGACCATCTAAGTTATCTGATGGAATGAAACGATTTATTTTAAGGAATAAAAACATAATTCAAGATTGAATGCTTTAAAACTTGTAGCAGAACTTTCGGGAATTATATGGAATATGTGAAAATCCACAAACTGTAAGAAGAGTAATGGGATTTGCAGGAAATCATGGGCGAGTAGCAAGAAGAAAATTTTATATATTATTTAAAAAAAAATATCTGATGTGTACACCACATGACTTTCCTTGTACGGAACATTAAATTACACGCATTTTGCATTTCATTTAAACTTATTGGATTGATTTAAATCTACTTCGTCGATAGAGTATAAACCACAACAGAATAAATGCACTTTTTAAAATTCGCTATATTGTTTACCATAACGACAGTCTGGCGCTAGGTTCACTTCACAGCCTTACCTCTCATTCATTTTACAATTCAAAATGAAAAAAAAAATATGCATACCATCTGAAGAATTATCTAATCGTTGCCACATATTCTGTTCAAATACTATAATAAATCTAAAACGATGCTTAAAAAAACTAAACAAACAAAGAACAAAAAAAAAAAACTTTTTCACGGATGATTCAGTAATTCTCATTCACTTAATTCAGTTTTTACTTCACGACAACGCAAAAATACATCAAAAACTCCAAATATCTGTATTAAAAATTACGAACTAAGTGTTAAACACTTATTTCCTCGAATAAATTCCAAAATGTATTAAGCATCATTTAGTTCGCAATAATAAAAGAAGGCCGTTATCTTTGTTATTGCGAAGCTTAGTTCTCTAGATTGGCAACAAATCCACTGTTCTACTAAGTGTCAAATGTAAACAAATGTGGACGCCGTGAGAAAAATGTTTAGGCTTAGCCACACTTGAAAAACTTTTGAATTATGGATAATTCTACAAATCTTGCATGCAGATTTACTAAAGGCATAAAATTCTTAATCGGATGATAAGAACAACAAAAATCAACCATTTTTAAATTAAAAAATGCACAAAAAACCAACATATAAGAAGAAAAGCTGAGCTCACTGAGGAGTAACAGAGTGGATACATATATACATACATTTATACACATTTGGTGCGGCCGATTGTAACCAAAATAAGAGGTGCTTATCTACAAGTTATAGCAGTCCTACATACAAATTTTCAATGTTCTGACGCTACTCGTTTTTGAGTCATGAGAGATACATACACAGATACGTACGAACGTACGCACAGACGCCACGAAAAAATCTCTTCAGAATTCATTTTAAATCAGTTTTATACTTTTTTGACGAAAAAATGAGTCCTTTATTCTGTCCTTACGTACGGATGTCATTCAAAAACATCTTTAAATTGCATTCGATAGCGGTCAAAATGGATATTTTCGTTGAAATATGATACCCGAAATTTTTCGCGATTACAATACTTCCATCTTACTTCGTGCAGGGAAGTAAAAAACAAAAACTTCTACTCGGTTTCTCATTGATGATGCAAAAAACAGCCTACTAGTGGAAAAAAGTGTTGTTTGCTGATGAAAGGAAATTTAACATCCTTTTTTTCCTGCTCTATGGACGAGTTCTGGTGTGGTTGAAACCCAAAGAGGAATTTCGAAAACGAAACCTAGTACCAAGTGGCGGGAGTATTTAGCGCCGAGTGTGCTACCACTACACCACGAAGGCATGAAAAGAGAAAGCAGAAAATACCTTATATACTACCCGTTTTAAAGGGTGACTGGGGATTGGGGGACTCAATCTCCAAATCCTGGTGGTGAAGAATCATCATCCACCACCTTTTCAGTTCGGGTTCTGCTGTATAGTTATTAAAAATTTGTTTT
This sequence comes from Stegodyphus mimosarum, assembly GCA_000611955.2. NCBI lineage: Eukaryota > Metazoa > Arthropoda > Arachnida > Araneae > Eresidae > Stegodyphus > Stegodyphus mimosarum. The sequence goes on from KK117024.1 coordinate 451,530, forward strand.
CTATATCAGGAATAATTTTTTTTTCTATATCAGGAAACTGAGACATAATGCAATGCCATCGCCAGGACTGGAGCCTGGACCTCTCGAATGCACTTCGAATGTGCTATCGTTACACCACGAATGCATGCAGAAAGGAGGGAGAAAATACCGTATAACATTTGAGTCGACAGGATTGGACCGGATGCTACAAATCTCAATCAAACATTTATTCCCTAATTGCATTTCCATAAAATAACTACAGAAGTCATATAAATGTGCCTGCATATCTGCAAGGCCCTAAGTTCTAACATTTACTGAAAATGAAGCATAAAATTTATTTTTTCCACCTCAACAATACTTAAAAGAGAAAAGAATGTGTTTTAAATCACTAAATACTTAGGAGATTCAACATTGCAGTTGTTTCAAGACCTCCGATGTGAGATTAATGTGATTCAAGGATATGCGACACAAAATTATTATTTCAGCTTCCACTTTTCCTAATACCATTTCGTCATTCGAAACTTCAAAATTCTTATCTTCGTGTGAATTTAACTCGGGTTTATTTAACAATGAGATAATTATTAAATGAGCTACGTCATCAGCTTTATGCAAGCTCTGTGGCACAAAATAATCTAGAAATAGTGCAGTTCAGAAAAGTTATTAATTTCAAAAGAGAGGGAAATTACACTAATTAAAATTAAGAATAAAAATTGTAATGCTGAATAGAATTATAAAGCTGATTTACATATCTTTTATCTTACATATGTATATATACATATGTATATAATATATACATATACAAGGAGAAAGAATGCTTTGGAAAAATCATTCTTGTTACCCGAAAGATTTCCCGATGATCATTTCAAATACACAAGAAATATATACTGCTACTGAGAACTGATTATAATGTACATGTTATTTTTAGCCCAAAGCGGCACTTTGACCAGAAGGGCTAATTAATTTCCTTTTGGCATTTTGAGTCGTTTCACTATAAATGTCGGTTCACTTTTCAAACTCTTGCCACCAAATATTAGAGCCCTGCATTATGTTTAAAGACATTAAATAAAGAAGAATCTGCAGGAATGTATGTATGTATGTTTCTCGCACTGTGAAAAAAAGACGGTACCTAAGGACGTCAAATTTTGAATAACTTAGTCCTCCTCTGAATATGGGCATCTGGAAGCCCAAAATTGGAATTTTTTTATTGTTCAATATTTTGTCATATTTTGTCATACATTAAAGAATTTTTTATTAACAAGCGCAGCAAATTCAAAGCGAGCAGTGGCAACACTGTACGAAAAGGAAAAACATTTGTATCTCCAGCATGCGAGAATGTGTATCAGAAATTCTAAAGGTATGCTCAGTTTAAAATTGTTTTGAGATATTGTTGTTGAATTGAAGTTTATGGTTTAAGTGCAAAGAACATGATACACTCACTTCCAAAAGTTAAGCACGGAGAGGAAAAATGCTAATTTCCGGAAGCCAATCAGAATTGAAGAGGATGCAATTCGCTGCAGAGTACATTGAAGTATGGAAATATGTTAGGTAACAGCCAATCGCGCTTTCATGTCAAGAAATATGCAAAAAAGGCAGTCTTATAAGAAGCCAGCTTTATGAAGGGTTACAGAAGTTGATTGTAAGTGCTCATAGAAGGTGTTTAAACTTTTCTAAAATTTGTTTTCAAGACATGCGTGTTTCTATGACTTGTAGAAGACGAATGGAAGATTCTGAGCGTTGGCGTGCTACGGGGCACATTGAAGCAGGACAGTCGATCACACATGTTGCTCTTTTCTTCGGCGTTCATCATTCTGTAATTTCACGTTTATGGAAACAATTCCAAACCACACAAACAGTTGTCCGAAGGTCCATAGCCGGTCGCCCGAGGGTTACAAGCCCCGCGGAAGATCGATATATTGCTATTGTAGCCAAGCGGAATCGCAGAGCAACCTCCCCGCGTGTGACATCTATGGTTACAGCGTCCATTGGTAAGGCGATATCTGCAGCTACTGTATGCCGAAGATTACAAATGAGTGGACTGTACGCCCGGGTACCTCGAGTTTGTGTTCCTCTATCCGTCCAATCGAGAGGGGCGCGATTACAGTGGTGCCGGAAACATGTCAATTGGAATGTGTCTGACTGGGGCAATGTCATGTTTACTGATGAGTCAAGATTTGCTCTGGAGCCAGATCACAAACGTATAAGAATATGACGTGAACAACGAACACGCAATCAGTCCCAAAACATCACCGAACATCACGAATTCCGAGGCGGAAGCATTATGGCGTGGGCAGGGATTTAATTAGGATACCGCACCGACCTGCACATGTTTAAACGAGGTTCTTTGACGGCTGTCCGGTATCGAGATGAAGTCCTAGAACCCATTGTGAGATTTTACGCTGCAGTAGATGACCCTACTTTTGTTTTAATTTAAGATAACGCACGTCCCCATAGAGCTGACATCGTCAATGACTACCTGGAGAATGAAGGGATTGCGCGAATGACGTGGTCAGCATATTCGCCCGACCTTAATCCCATTGAAAATCTTTGGGATGTTCTCGGCCGCGCTGTACCTTCACGTTTCCCACCTCCAGCCACTCTTGTTGAGCTAGAAACTGCTCTACAAGAAGAATGACGATTGCTTCATTCTGCGGTGGTTGACCACCTAATTGAAAGCATTGTCACAAGGTGTAAACTTTGTATACAGATGAGGGGGCATCACATACCCTATTAATGTCCTTTTTTTATTTTATGCTGTTTATTTTCACTTTATACATAATTCTGTTTAAGTCTCAAATATGTCATTATCTTATAATTACAAAACTTTAATATTGTTTTCATTTGTGTATATAATTAACGATTTTGTTTTATGCATAAATATATATGCTACTTTCCTGCCGAATTTTGTGTCGATCAAAGCAGTATTTGTTGATTTTTTTGCATTTTACATCTTCGTGCTTAACTTTTGGAAGTGGGCGTATTTAATGAGTAAAAGTAATACAAAGCGTTAAAGAACGCCCGCGTAATATAAAATCCAAAAGCTTACAGATCTTTTAAATTTTTATTTTGAAATATTCAAGTTTTGGAGGTGATTTATTATTTTTTCTAAGGACTAACGAATTAAAATTAAAAAATTCCTATAATTTTAATATTGAAAGGGTTATTTCGACGGCTGTTAAATTGTCTTTCAGCGAGCATAAATGTGTTTCCGTGTAAAATAATGAAGAATATCTATCATAAATAAGCTTTAAAGAGAAGAAAACATTGATTTCACTACTTATCGTAAATTTAACTTTATTTTAAAATTTGAAATAATTCCTTTGGATTTTCGCAATTTTATGCATAAATATATAAATATATTTATGCATAAAATTAAACATAAATACAAACAGACAGCAACAAAACAGAAAATGTTTTAATCTGATCGCGCATAGTATCTGCGCGATCAGATACTATGCGCGTAGATACTATATCACGAGAATCTAATTAAAAATTAGATTCTCATTTACACCCCAAATAGGAATATTTAACGTTTCCTTCCTAAGTAACATAACAATTTCCTGCTAAACAATACAGTCACAATTTTAATAGTTTTAGCTAAAATTCTAAAACACGTACTTAAATTACAATATATACTTCTTACTTTTTTACTTCCTTGTACGAAGTAATGGAAGTACTGTAAGCATGAAAAATTTCAACGAAAATATCCATGTTGAGGGCTATCGGATGCAATTTAACGATGTTTTTACGTGAAATCTCTACGTAAAAACAGAATAAAGGATTCTTTTTCCCCAAACGAATTAAAAAAACTGATTTAAAATGGATTCAAAAGAAATTTTTACACAGTGTCTGTACGTACATACTTACATATGTATATACGTAAGTAAGACTTACGTACGTACATACTGTATCTTAAGTATGTATGTATGTGTCTCGAATAACTCAGAAACGAATAGCCTCAGAAATTTACAATTTGGTATATAGGACTGCTATAACATGTGTCAGGACTGAGTGTTCGGTGCATATTCTTGGAAAGCATCTTCGTGAACTCCTTAAATCCTGATCTGGAACAGGGAGCTGAATGCAGCTATGTTCTGTGGTAGAATATTGTGATTAAGTTGTAGAAGAACTGCACTTTAAAGGGATTTAAAATCCTCTTTTATTAAACCACAATTATTTAGCACCACTTCCCAGCTCGGGAGGGATACAGAAAGTAGACACCGCATTTGGGTCTAAAAGGAACAATCAAATAAATTTAATCTAAAGCTAAATAGAAATTAAATATTTGTTGCTCACAAAGGTATAACGCTAGGTTGGCCTCTAAATTAAATGGTGCGTAGCAACATTGAACTAATACTGACGCACTTGGAATTACTTCAATAAGTAATCACGTAAAAGCGCTACGGCTTAGAATTTAAATATTAGCTGGTCAGGCGAACGTCGAATAGAGTAACAGTGGTCTGAGACTAAAAGCTCTCTCACACTGAGAGGTTCCTACCTCTCGCTTAAATACAATTTGGCTCGACTTCAAATTAGCATAAAGCTGAAACGCGCGCTTATTCTAACGGGAAGTTGAAATGAGAAGAGATAGAAAAGGAAAAATTAGAATAAAACATTGTTAGTTTAACTAAAACCTTACACATGTAGTTATGCATCTGTCTTTTTGGTTGCAATCGGCCTCACGAAATCTATATAAATATATATATGTATATACCCACTCTGTTACTCGGCACCGTGAACTCAGTTTTTATATTCTTATATGTTTGCAAATTTGCATTTTTCGATTTAGAAATGATTGAATTATATTGTTATTATGTTTTGGTTAAGGTTTTTATGCCATTAGTTAATCTGCATGCTACAGTTGTAGTATTATCAACAATTTAAAAGTCGTTTAAGTGCGGCTAGGCCTAATTTTTTACCATAGAAGCCATATTTGTTCTCTTTTGAAACTTAACAGAATAGTGAATTAAGTCGCTTTCTGCACCTTCAGTATCTTTTTGCCGAATTGCATTTTTTTGCGTAGAAAATTATTTTAATTGTAAAAGTTGTTTCTTTAATTCTTTTAAATATATTTGACGTTTTATGTTTTTGTATATTTTTCAATTTTTAATGAAGGTATTTTGAGAATTTATGTATTTTTACCTTTCCCCGAAGTAAGAACTGAATTAATTGAATGAGAAATGCATCTCTAATGAAATTCGAGGCAATGAGTTTAAAGGAAATGCAACAAAATTGCGTATAATTTAATATTCCGTACAAGGAAGTCACGTGGTGTCCGCAGAGGATTTTTTTATTTCTACTTACTGGTTGGTGAAAAGAAAGCGCAGCGAAACTGAAAATTTTATGCTGGATAGTGCCAGGAAAAATATGTGAGACAATAAAAGAAAAACGTAGAGAAGTCAGCATTTATTGCATTTTTGAAAACTAATGGCACGTGATACGACAGCAAATGATAGTATGAATGCGATAAAAACGTAACAGTAGTGTTAAATATTCTTGTCAAGTATTTTCAGCTATTTTTTCCTAAATTCTTCGAACATAAATTTGGGAATTCTAAAAAGAAACTGGAAACAATACAAGCAATTGTAATATCCATGAGAAATTATTTCTTAATTTAAAAAGAAGCAAAATGCAAGTCACAAAAAATTCCAGAATTTCAATTTGGAACTGGTCTTCTTTAGTATCGGTATTAAATTCTTTTTCATACCTCAGAAATGCTGTAAAATAATGGATGTTTAGCGGCTTACTTAATAAATATGCAGACGGAACTTTATTTCACTGTAGATGAAAGAATCGTCAATTTAAATTTGCAAAGCTAAAGTTTATTTTTCATAGGAAGAATGGAGCATAATATAAATCAACAAAAATGTAGTTTCGTGCTCTTTTGAACAGATAAACCAGATAGATTTACGATAGCCATTTTGCATTCCAGTAATTATGAGTTTGTGAGGTTCCACCCTTTTATTTCAAGTCCAATGTGAGAAACCTTGTACACCGAAAAGCGAATAATCGCTTGAATGTGTGAACAGAGACGTAAAACTCAGGAGGGTTAATTACTCTTTATTTCTCACAATAAGGATCAACACAGTCTGCTCCTATCGCGAAGCGTACAGCAAAGCCTTCACTTGGGCTTGAAATCAAATTAAAAAGAAAACTTAACTAATGCTTAACTACACTCATGTCCATAAATTAAGGATAATTCGGAGTCACGCGGAAATCGAACTCTAAAGTAAATATATCACCTGTAAAATCACTACACACATCTTCAAGAATAATATGCAAATTTCAGGAAGTAACCAGATGACACCGATGGTACGTCACAATGACGACAGTGATATATAAGGAATACAGGCAAAGAAGTCAAATTGTTCGCAGGCCATTTATAAGCATTTCATTGCAATAAACGAATAGTTATGACACAAAGGACGCATTTGGATGATGTTTTACGTGATAGAATCATCGGCCGTCTAGAATGAGGCCGTACCCAACTGGAAGTATCTGACGAACTTGGAATTGCCCAGAGTGTCATCTCCAGGCTTTGGCAACGATTTCAAGATGAGGGTAATGTGAATAGACGTCACAGCACAGGTCGCCCCAGAGTTACAACGCCGAATGAGGACCGGTATTTGGCAGTTACTGCCAAAAGAAACAGGCTGAGCACAGCCTTAGACCTGTCTCGTCGGCTCTGTTCAGCCACGGGTACGACAATTTCGAGGCAGACCGTGAACAGACGCTTAGGGCAGATGGGTCAATATGCTCGTAGACCTGTCAGATGCGTTCCACTTACTGCAACTCACTGTCGCCTGCGGTTATCCTGGAGTAGAGAGCATGCACTGTAAACACCGCAACAGTGGGCTTGTGTGATGTTTTCCGATGAATCCAGGTTTAGCTTGCAGTCTGATTCTCGCCGGACTTTCATATGGAGAGCTCCCGGGAGCCGTTACCCCCAAGAAAGCATCATTGAACAACACCGTTACGGTGATGCAGGAGTGGAATTATTCTGGGTTCCAGAACTGACCTGCATGTTCAAATTGGAACCACAACAAGCCAAATCTATCAGACGTCATTGTGGAACAACACGTACGTTTGTTTCGGCGCGCCGTAGGCGCACAATTTGTGTTTATGGATGACAACGCCCGTCCTCACCGTGCAACATCGTAAGCGAATGCCTTCGATCGGAGTATATCACCCGTTTGGACTGGCCAGGATTCTCACCGCACTTGAATCCTGTAGAGCACGTGTGGGACATGCTTGGCCGACGAGTTGCAGCCCGTCAACCTCCTCCTACGTGTCTACTGGAACTTCGGAGAGCATTGCTTTCTCAGTGGTGTAATATCCCCCAAGCTCAGATCGATAATTTGATACTCAGCATGCGTAGGCGTTGTCCGGACTATATTGCATCGTCTGGGCGACATACAATGTATTAACAATCCTACCAACCATGTAATCTTGGTTTTTTGTAAATAGGTTTTTTTTTTGTAATTTGCTCCAGGAAGAAAAATGGCTAACGTTTTTAAAATATCAAACCTCTAGCATCTTTTTTTGCTCTTTACCTTTTGTTTAATAAATAAGCTTTACAAATGAGTCAAATTTGTTTTGCTTCTAACTCTTCCTTTGCCTGATTTTGCATTATCCTTAATTTATGGATATGAGTGTAAAAGATGTAGCCGAAGCTGTCAGGATTCTAAATGGTTGGCCCCTAAATCTCAATTAAGTAGGCGAAGCTATTAAGGGCTTGAAGTACGGCCTAGCGTAGTAATAGCTTAGAGAGAGAGCGCTAGTCAGGAACTCGGGCTCTCTAACAAAGTCAGTGAAACACAGACTTAAGTATTGCTCTTACTCATTTGAATTAACCGCGTTTCTGAAAATACATTGTGGTAGGAAATTGTAAGCTGAAACTAGAAGAGATAGGAAAGGTGCATAAACTTAAAATAACTGTTATAAAATTAGGATAAACCTTACAAGTTAATTCAAGAGTTATAAAATGTTTGGATATCACACTTGATGCTAAAATGATTGGGAAATTGCACATAATTTATGAGATGACGATAGACGCGAGGGATTTACAGCAAGCATCCGACTCTTACGTAACAATTTCTCCATTCACATGAAATATATTCTTTACTATTTTATTCTGCTGCTGTGCTATATTGTGAATTTTAAAAGAACACACATTGGTTTTTAATTTGAGTTTAGCTCGAATTCAAGTTTCGCCCTGAATTCTCTTCCATATTTTGAAAGAAAATGTATGCTTCAGTGAACTGGATTTTTCAGAAAATGGCAGAATTCACCAGAATTATTTGTTTAAGTGTAAGATGTCGGCGTGGAGAACATTCTAAGGAAAATTGGCTTGTATTCACATTACGCATGTGGGAAATGATGAAAGTAAAACTTCTGTGCAGCTATCCGGTGCGCCGGGATTTGAATTCGGGGTGAACCATCAGTGTTCAGAGGTCTTTCCGTTTGGCTGGTGAAATACGTTTTCGAACTACGTTTACGAAACGAACTACACTTACGCTTTGGCATTTTCCAACTACGTTTACGTTTTGGCTGGTGAAATACGAACGAAAAATGAAATACTTTTTCGAATTCAAGTCTTAGACACTATATAAAGTATATCTCCCGCCTTCTTTGCATGCATTCGTGGTGTAGTTAATCTGCATGCTATAGTTGTAGAATTATCAACAATTTAAAAGTTGTTTAAGTGCGGTTAAGCCTATTTTTTTACTAAGCTGCCACATTTGTTTTCTTTTGAAACTTAGCAGAATAGTGAATTAAAGTGAGCATAAAGTGAATAAGATAGTGATGATCACTCTCGGCACGTATTTCGAGAGGTCCATGGTTCGAGTCCAGGAGAGGGCATTGCTAATTTTTCAGATCTCCTGTTTTAAAAAAAAATGCTTAATAATTCTACAGCGGCACCCGAACAAAAAGGTGGTGGATGATAATTTTCCAACACCAGGATTTAGGGATTGGGGCCCCTAATCCACAGTCGTCCTTTAAAAAGGGGCACATATAAGGTATCTCTCCCGCCGTCTTTGCATGCCTTCATGGTGTAGTGGTCAGCACGCATGGCGCGCATTTCAAGAGGTCTGTGGTTCGAGTCCCGGCGAGGGCATTGCTCATTTTTCAGATCTCCTGCTTTAAAAAAATTCTTAAAATCCTTACAACTAATTCTTCGAAATTCTTTTATTTCAGAAATTTTAATTCCAAATTCTTTTATTTCACTATTTTTCAACCATATTATTATGAAGAAAGAACATAGTGCCATTGAAAATGGTTGGAGTAATTAGAAGAAGTTAATAATGTTCCTCACTTCTTGGCGTATGTTGAATGTAATGGAAGCTAATAAACTGTGGAGCAACTTATCGCTGAGTTCACGAGTATAGCAAAAACGTTTAGAGCAGGGTTAAAATAACCTGCTCTCAACATGGACGTACAATACGGCAAGCGTAGGAAATTTAAGAACAAAGTAACTAGACGGCAGATACGTGCCACTAAAGACTTCTAAGCTCTCTGTCTCGTCTCGAAATAAGCTAAACATTTCCTTAAATAATACTTCTAACTCATTTGCATAAAACGCAATACTAAACTCATTCTTGTAGGGAATGGTTAGGTTAGGTTAGGTTAGGTTAGGTTATTCATTTATGGCAAAGCACATGAGAGCTATCTGCCTAAAGGGAGGGATGCCTTCGCGGAGGACTTTCTAACGGAAACTGGCTCGTATACACGTTACACAGAAGGGAAACCACGAAAACGCCCCAGCAGCCAGCCCATTCGCGGGATTCGAACCTCGGACCGAACTACCAGTGTTCAGCGTCTTTACCGCTCGGCCGCTGGTGGGCCTTCTTGTAGGGAATATTATACGGGAAACGAGAATGGACAGTAAAGCATTTTTAAACTTAAAGTAACTGTTAGAAACTTAAAATAACCTACACAAGTTGATTAAATACTATTAACATGAGCCTAAATTTACATATAGCCGGAAGGTGTAGAGTATGCGATTAATATACGTAATCTCATTTCATCATTATTTTCATCGAGGCAAATTTTTGCTTTAATATTGCCTAAATGGATTAAGCATTTTACCCTTTTAGCACTTTTTGACAAGTTGTTAGACCTTCGCGACGTTCACTATTCGAAGCTTGATAAAAGTATTCTAATGTAGAATTTTAAATTAGCAACAAAAAGCAACGGTAGATTTTAAATGAAATATCGATAAACGTGTGCCAGCCCAATCTAAGATCTGCGTTTTTTGCCTAAGTGTAATTTGTAATTCTGTCTGTATTTTCTTCCTAATGATTTAATGTTTGGATAAATGTGATCTCCATAACTTGTATGCGCTTCAAACATAAATAAAGTTCTCTCTTTTTATTGCAAAAGTCAATCTTTTGCAACTCGTACAGCTTGTGTGTGTTCTCACTTTATTAAGCTCAGATAAGGTAACGCATCACATCCAATACAACAATTTAGATTAATTTAATTCTTTAGAAAATGATCCTAAACTCTTGTAAAAAATATATTTTCATATAAAGGGAGTGATTAATTACCCACATGTCATCTGATCACGGATTCTATGGCAATTATCGCAAGCGTAGGTGCGAGATTTGAATCAATTTACTTATCAGACAATGTGGAATTTAATTATCAGATAAGAGTTACCGCTGATGAAGAATCAATCATTTTCTTTTTCCACTTAAATGACGCCCAAGAACAAGAACATGAAAGTGCAAGCGTAATTGGGGAAACGAAGACGAACGCAGTAAACCACTTTAATGCATTCCATGTACTTCTCTTGTAGAGACATTAGGTTATTTCGAAGCAGAAGACATGAAAAATGAGCAACGCCTTCACCGGGACTCGAACCACGGACCTCTGTAATACGCACCCAGCGTGCTGACCGCTACACCACGAAGACACGCGAAAAAGGCGGGAGAAATACCTTATAGTCTTACCATCAGATGTACACTCTCCTCCCCTTCTGGAAGAGTGCCAACCACGGTCTCGCAGTCCTTGTCTAAACTGCTCATTGTTTCTTCTTTAAAACTAATTAGCATATATCGTAATCAACGAGAACTTAACTTCCCAGTATGGTTCCGCTACGTAGACGATACGTTTACCCTGTTTGACGGTAATAAAGATCATTTAAACAAAGTTCTTTCAACAATGAATTTCATTAATGCTGCAATTGAGTTCACTTTTCAACTTGGGATATGCAATTCTCTTCCGTTCCTCAATATTTTGGTCGCACGTAACACATCTAACTTCAGTACTACGGTTTACCGTAAACCTTCATCGGTTTGCCTTCCACCACACTTCAAATCATATCATCCGACTGAACAAAAGCTATCTTTATTTTACTCCTATATTTTCAGTGCACTTCAAGTTTGCTCCTCCAAATTGGTTCTTGATTAAGAACTAAATTATTTAAAAGCAATAGCTGTTGACAGGGGTTTTTCACCCAACATTATAAATCAAGCAGTTACAAAATTCTCCTCTCAACACACCAAAAGGTACATTCTTGTTTTACGAGATTATAAGAATTCTGTTGTCGTTCCTTTCTTTCCATGAAATTAGCTATACAACTGCACGTATTTTACAGAAATTTAACTTTCGTATCGTTTATTCTCCTCTCAATAAAATTCTGAGTTCCATACTCAAGGACCTCATTCCGGATATAAATTCCTGGGGTATTTACTGGATTCCTTGCCAGTGTGGTTTAAGGTACATTGGTCAAACTAAGAGAGCCTTAAAATAGCAGCATGAAGGCTAAAGAACATGAGGCGTATGTTCGAAAAAAGGAAACACAGATGTCCTCTGTTGCCAGCATTGTAGAGACATTAGGTTATTACGAAGCAGGAGACATGAAAAATATGCAATTCCTTCGCCGGGAATCGAACCACGGACCTCTGAAATACCGGCTCAGTGTGCTGACCATTACACCACGAAGGCACGCTAAGAATGTGGGAGATATACCTTATAGCATTGTTTGTCCGAAAATCACATTTTCAATTTTTCTGAAGCCGTAATTATTCAAAAACCATCTCTCATTGGTGAATTAGATTTTCTAAAGGCGTTTAACATTCAAAAAAATCTTTCTGTTCAAGTTAATGATTCTAAATTCTAATGCATCTTTACTTTCAGCCTTTAATGAAATTATATTTTAATTCTTGTTTCATCAATAGATGGCGCCAGTTGCTTAACTCCCGTCCAGCCATTCTTATCTTATCTCGTTCATTTGCGCTTTGACAGCTGAGGATGATGTTTTGGGAAAACCATCGAAACTAGTCCTGTAAAATTTTCCAAATATAACGTTGATTTTTTGTTGTTCGAGTTCTAAATTAATGAGCAGTTAGTTTTCATTTCAGATATTATTTTTAATAAAAAAAACTGTTTAATTATTAGATATTTGATTAACAATTAGTTAGTTTATTCAGCTAATTCGGAATCAATAATATGATATAAAAATCAATACATACAGACCATTCTTTACTCTTCGTAGTTGTACATTTCGAATTTCAGAAATTTTCATTTAGCGAATGACTTTTAGTAGAAGTATAGAGAAACGTAACGACGATACATAATACTACACATTCCTTTTTTAAACGCATTTCCCTACTAATTTTAACTTATGATCTTAAATTCTCCGTGCGACATATCTCACATTTTTTTTCTAGAACTACATTTAGTAAAAAAAGTTTAAAGCATGAAGTTTACTTTTAAATGCTACATTTTCCTCAAGATCTAACAAGCTGTTAATGTTCTGCGTACCACAAATATTTTTTCCGTAAACATTATTTTAAATTGCTTTAAATAAAAAGAAACATCTGAAGTACATTCTTTTTTCCTTTTTATAGTTTAAATATTTCCTACGACGTCATACCTCGACTAATTTATCTTCTTTGTCCACAGAGAAAAAATCAGCCATAATAATCAGCTGAAAACAACTTCCGAACAAAAACTTCTTTAACTTAATTATAACTACTAGCACACGCACGAACCGGCGTTTTTCAGACGAAAAAAAATAATAATAATAAAAAAAGCTTTTGAAGTACAGGGGGGATATTTTTTCATTTTTATTTTAACTCTGAGAAAACTGTCACCGCATTACTAGGAACGACTGCAAGATAAAAAATATAAATCGACTTTTCTTTCAGCTCTGTTTTGACCATCGGAATTCCTCTCGTCTGAACCAGGTGCTGCTGTTGTTAAGGGGTTTTCCTAACTTTTTTATCGATGTGATTTTCAACAAAAATAATCCCAGTTGTATTGTACGATAAATAAATCTTATTCGACTGTTATGTTATGGGCATGAATAATTCAATTAATAAAGTAACATTTAAGTATATACTCCTACATTAATGCAACTGAAACGGTTAAAAATGAAAAACTTAATTAATTAAAAAAAGTTAGTTAAAGAATTTGAATGCTTAAGCATTAAATGTATTGTCGTTTGGCTAACAAATTACAACCTTTGTTTTTCCATTGATCGGATACTTTAAGTTAAACATTCGTCGAAAACCGGAACCATATTGATTGGTTATTTAGTCTGATAACTGAAAACGTCTCCCATGACGCTGCTTTAGGAGCATCATGGGATTTTATAAACTTTTAGAGAAAAAAAAACGACGCACCGAGGTATCCGAATGGGACGAAAATCTGTAGAAGTAATGTACATGCACAGAAAAACAAACAATGGTTACAGTTTGAGAAAAATTCGATGATTTAGTGTGTAAGGTTTTAGTTAAACTAACCAAGTTTTATTTTAATTTAAAACTTTCTATCTCCTCTCTGTTTCAACTTCCGGTCAGAAGAAGCGCGCGTTTTCAGCTTATGCTAATTTTGAAGTACAGCCAAGTACTATTTAAGCCAGAGGTAGAAACCTCTTATTGTGAGAGAGCTTAGTCTCAGATCACGGTCACTCTGCTCAACGTTCGCCTGACCAGCTAGCAGTTTAAATTTATAAGCCATAGTGCTTACTACGTGATTGCATTGTAAAACAATTTGAAGTGCGCTAGTCTTAGTATATCTTGCTACGCACCCTTTCAGGTAGAGGCCAATCTCCGCGAATTGCTCTGTGAGCAAAGTTTAATTAGATTTCTATTTTAGTTTTAAAATTATTTGATTGTTAAGTTCGACCCAAGTGCGGTCTTTTACTTTCTGTATCGCTCCCGAGTTGGGAATTTTGTAAATAATAGTGATTTAATAAAAGAGGATTTTAAATCCCTTCACGTGCAGTTATTATCCAGCACAGCAGTTACATCAGAACAAAGCTTACGTTTCATCAGCTCACTGTTCCAGTTCAGGACCTGAGAAGAAACACCCTGGTAAATATTTCACAATATTCTCAAAGAACACACACAGAATACTCAGTCCTGATAAATCACCTACAGCTAAACAAAGTGAAAAATTCAGTAACGCGTTTGTCCTTCTCTGGTCCTTATGCAAGCCGTTATTCGGCTTGGTATCGATTGATAGAGGTTGCGGATGCCCTCCTGAGAGATATCGTGCCAAATTCTGTCGAAATGACGCGTTAGATCGTCAACATCCCGAGCTGGTTGGAGGCCCTGCCCATAATGCTACAAACGTGCTCAATAGGAGAGATATCCAGCGACGTTGCTGGCAGAGGTAATTTTCGGTAAGCACTAAGGCAAAGAGTAGAAACATGTGCAGTGTGGGGGCTGGCATTGTCTTGCTGAAATGTAAGCCCAGGGTGCCGTGACATCAAGGGCAACACAACAGGCCTTAGAACTTCGTCGACTTACGCTGTGCAGTAAGGTTGCGACGGATGACAACCAAAGGGGGCCTACTAGAAAATGAAATGGCACCCCAGATCATCACTCCTGGTTGTCGGCCTGTCAGCCGGAAGACGGTCAGGTTGGTGTCACACCGCTGTACGGGGCGTCTCCAAACTCGCCTTCGCTGGTCATCGGGGCTCAGTTCAAAGCGGGACTTATCACTGAATACTATTCTACTCCAATCAGTGATATTCCAGTGGAATGAGCCCGACACCACTGCAAACAGGCTTGACGTTGTACAGAGGTCAATGGTAATCGACGCAAGGGGCGCCGTGACCTCAGGCCCCATTTCTGTGAGCCGCCTATGAATGGTCCTTCCGGTCACCAAAGCACTAGTTGCACGTACAATCGATGATAATGGTGCATCTGGGGCTGTGAGTGACGCTTTAACGATTGTTCGGTCTTCACGTTCTGTCGGTTCTCTAGGCCTAACGCTTCCTTCTTGACGCTGTGTACGGCCATGGCTCACACATTCCTGCCAACATCGTCTAATAGTGGCATCGCTCCTGCTCAAATGTTGAACTATCCACCGATACGATCAACCGGCTTCTTTGAGCCCAACTACACGACCCATCTCAAATTCTAACATCTGCGCATTTCGGTCGCGCACCTGTATGCGAGGCATGGTTACTGTCTACCAGAGTACACGGAATTAAATTCGTGAAGAATTTATGACCTGGAATTGTAATTTGTCCACTTAAATATACTGCCAGCTGCGCAGATCAGATGCGCTGTAGCGACAACCGTTCATTTATTGGCAGCCAAAATGTAAAATTTTGCATTTTCCGTCGAAACCTGTACGCATATCAATTTGTGTCCAATTTGCTTTTTATCTTCTCGGTGTGCGTCGTTTTTTTTTTTTTTTTTTTATTTTTTTTTTTTTTTTTGTCTAAGAGTGTACTACAAATGACGATCGACACTACCTCAGCAAGAACATAGAAAGACAACGTATATAAAACCATCTCAAAATCTATATACTTCATTTAATGGTTGCAGTTAGAGTGAGTTCTGTGTTTCATGGAATCCATTGTTATTGTTTGATTTATGTGAGTCTCGAGGGCTATCTGCCTAATGGGAGGGATGCCTTCACGGAGGACTTTCTAAGAAAAACTGGATAGCATACAGATTTACAGACGGGGAAAGCCAAGAAAACGCCCATGCAGCCACGCCCGCTTGCGTGATTCGAACCTCGGACCGAACTACCAGTGTTCAGTGACTTTACCGCTCGGCCACTGATGGACCTGTTATTGTTGTGAAATGTTGGAAATAGTATATACACTCACGTTTGTGAAAATTGCAACACCATGAAGGACTTACGCGAGTGAGCTGAAATTTTCAGGAAATGCAAAGTAGCGCATGATATGCAAATGATTAGAATTGCAAATCCGTAGCGCATGCGTATGCTGAGCAGCGCCCTCTGAACGGCTGATGGATCCGAATAAATAGACGGCTGTAGCGAGGCGTGTATGGTTATCGGTGGTTATCTGCTAGTGGTAAACGTTAACTCAATCTGTACTTATGCCTCGTCGACGAAAGAGAGCGAGATTTGAACAACTTACAGAGTTTGAACGAGGGAGAATCATCGGCCTTCGTGAAGCTGGATTGTGGTATCGTGCAGTAGCCTCTCGTGTGCAGCGTAACAGCAGCACAGTGATGCGCGTTTGGAAGCAGTGGACGGACGAGTGTCGGACAACTCGGAAATCCGGGAGTGGACCCCGAAATGTGACGTCAGCTCGCGATGATAGACACCTGGTCCGCATGGCGCGGACGGACCGTACAGCTTCCTCTAGACAATTGGCAGCACTGTGGTCAATAGCTACAGGTGTTTCATTGTGTGCTTCATCAATTCGTAGACGTCTGCTGCAGTGTGGACTGCGCGCACGGACTCCTTTATACAGGATCCCCCTAACGCACGACCATCGCCGCCTGCGGCTACAATGGGCCAATCAGCATAGAGACTGGCGTGCTGATTGGCAGCATGTCGTGTTTTCTGACGAATCCCGCTTTAATTTGTGGTACCATGATGGCCGCATTCGTGTCAGACGCTATGCCGGTGAACGCCACCTTCCGGAGTGCATTATCGAACGCCACAGTGGACGAACACCCGGAGTTATGGTCTGGGGCGCCATAGCATATCATAGACGATCTCAATTGCTACGAATTGTGGGCAATCTGAACAGCAACCGGTATATCCGTGAAGTTCTACAGCCCGAAGCTGTTCCCTTCCTTCAAAGCTTGCCAGGCGCTGTATTTCAACAGGACAATGCCCGCCCTCATACTGCTCGGATTGTTAAATCCTTCTTTGCAGCGCAGCAGGTACAGCTTCTTCCTTGGCCTGCGTGTTCCCCGGATATGTCGCCAATTGAACATGTGTGGGATGTCATTGGTCGGCGTCTTGCTCGTGATCCTCGTCCTGTTGCGTCTGCAGACGAACTTTGGGTACGCGTACAAACGATATGGAATGCTCTTCCTCAGTCAGACATTCAAACTTTGTTTGACTCCATGCCACGTCGTGTAGCAGCACTTATTGCGGCGCGTGGTGGCCACACAAAATACTGATTCTGATATCTTGTTCTTGTTTGTTTGCTTTGAACATTTAATCATTTATTTGTACCACTACCACTCAACTGTGTATTAAATTGCATTCAATTATGACGATTCCTTCTTGGTGTTGCAATTTTCACAAACGTGAGTGTATAAGCTTCTAAAATCTAGTAAAAACGCACGATAGTTCATGCTGGATGGCGCTCATCGAAATACATTGCTGGAAAGTTCCTTAATTTTATGTATACCGTTCTCTAAAATCTTCCATAATATTTGGATTGTTCTATATTCTTTTCTTATTTGTA
>KK117024.1:477928-497968 GCA_000611955.2 Stegodyphus mimosarum
GGAAAGAAAAGAAAATATATTCAATCTGGAAAAAAATCCCTAAGAAAAGAGAAGCTCGAAAAGCTAGATATCGACAGCTTCTGCAAAGAACGCATGAAAAGAAAGCACTGAAGGAGGGGGAAAAAAAAAGTTGCTGTATCAGTTCCCAATGCTATCGTGGCTTCTATTTTCAGAACCTGGTTTCTATTGTATTTTTAGGCATCTCTTTCTATTGTTAAACTTTCTCCAAGCTAATAAAAGAATAAAAAAAATAGCTTTAAAAGCTAGATATCGACAGCTTCTGCAAAGAACGCATGAAAAGAAAGCACTGAAGGAGGGGGAAAAAAAAAGTTGCTGTATCAGTTCCCAATGCTATCGTGGCTTCTATTTTCAGAACCTGGTTTCTATTGTATTTTTAGGCATCTCTTTCTATTGTTAAACTTTCTCCAAGCTAATAAAAGAATAAAAAAAATAGCTTTAAGAGTTAAAGTAAGATATAAGTAAGGGAAAGGAAGGGGGAAGTGAAAAATCAGTACTTTAACTGCAAAGTTTTTTTTTTAATTTTTTTTTTATCGAAGTGGGCTTTACATGGTGTTCGAAGTCTGACAAAATCTAAAAGCAAGTGCGTTAGAAAAAGGCATACGTGTATCAAAGAGCGAAAGCTTGTATAAAATGTTAGAGAATAGATGGAGAGATTTCTGTCACAATTAAAGATGTGTCGCTGCGGCTTTATCGACTGAAATTTTGATGGATTGCTGAAGATTCTTACTTTTCTTTCCCTGCTTCAGTCTTAAGTATTTTTTCTTTTTCAGTCGTGAATGACAATGTGTAAGAATCTGAAAGTAGTGTAAAAATGGGATAT
The DNA here is from genome assembly GCA_000611955.2 of Stegodyphus mimosarum. Classification (NCBI taxonomy): domain Eukaryota; kingdom Metazoa; phylum Arthropoda; class Arachnida; order Araneae; family Eresidae; genus Stegodyphus; species Stegodyphus mimosarum. Next base: position 478,770 of record KK117024.1, read on the forward strand.
GAATGCTATGACTGCACATACAGGGAAAGCATTGGAATTTACCTTAACAAACCAATGCATAATCAATGGATACTTCAATTTTGATTATCTAAATAGTATATTAAATTGTTACATTATGTTAAAGCATGCTGCGACTATTTGCCTAAGCTGCGGAAAACCTTTATATAGGATTTTACCAGGAAAACTGGCTCCAATTTGCATTATACATGTTGTAAATTATGAAATTTCTTCCTAAGCCTAACCAGTTAGAAGCACCGCCTCTGGTGAGAGTTTTCCAACGAGAAACGTTTATAAAATAAATTAAAATAATGTTTTACACATTTCGCGAAACATCTCATTTATTGCAGTTACTGTTTAAGCGGAACTTCTTTTCAAAATAATTTGATTCAGTTACACTAACCTATACCATTCAAATCTGTGCTCGTCTGTCTGTCTGTTTGTTCCCTTGTTTGTGGCATTATCTCTTCCAGAATGGCGGGAAGGTGAGTTTCGAGAGAGAAATCCGTGGATTTCAAAAACTCGTGGGAAGCCATTTCGACCATTCTCATCTTCGTACAACTTTAATTAGCACATACATAAAATAGAAACTCTCGAAACGTTAATTTTCGTCCTCATTTTTCTGCGTGACAACACTCTCGCACTCTGGACACAAAACAAATCTGCTTTATTTCGAAAAGAGTTACCTCTGCTAGCTTTCAAATCCTAGAGGTTTTAGAAAGAAACTAAGTTTTACGAAATATAAATTAAAACTAGCATTGCCAATCATTAAATATATTACTCCGGATTCCAAAAATTCCTGGAAAGCCATTTCGACCATTCTCATTTTCGCCCGAATTTAATTAGCCGAGATACTAATTAAAAACGCTGAAAACCTTAATTTTCGCCCTCATTTTATAGAGTGGCAACACTCTTGCGTACGGACATAAAAATCTGCTGTATTTCTAAAAGTGTTGCCACTGCTCACCTTCAAATTGTAGAATTTGTCAATAAAAAATTTGTAAGTTTTACAAAATATGAAATAAAAGTAGCATTGCCAAATATTTTAAACGTATTATTATAAAAAAAATTGTGGATTTTAAATTTTTATAGAATTTATTCTTTGTTGCCATCCTAAATCTATAAATGATCTTAAAGCGCCGTCTACACGAGGCAACATATCTTACGTATAGGTATTAACTTGAAGTGTCAAAAGTTTTTGTTTTCTGGTTTGTCAAGAAAATTACGAGGCGTATTCGGAAACTAAGTACCGTTTTGAAAAAAAAAAATAGTAAAACAATTTTTTCGAATCCAATTTTATTTTTACATGAAAATACATGTCTTAAACTATTTTTCAACGTAGTTTCCGCCAATGATCAAACAATTGTCATAGCGGGTGACCAGTTATTGTATAGCATCGTCAAAGAAACTTCCCGCCAGTTTCGATAACCACGACTCCACAGCATTTTTCGTGTCAGCGTCAGATCCAAAGCGCTTGCCGCCGAGCTCGCGCTTCATGCGCAGGAACAAGTGATAGTCGGACGGCGCCGAGTCCGGGCTGTACGGCTGGTGATCGAACTGATCCCAATGAAAGTGTCGAATTAAAGATTGAGTGACACCGGCAGTGTGGGGCCGAACATTGTCGCGGAGCAACACAATTCCTTTACTGAGCATTACTCTTCGTTTGTTTTGAATGGCACGCCTTAGTTTTGTTAAAGTCTCACAATATCGTGCCGCATTAATGGTTTCACCTCTGGGAAGAAATTCAGCAAGCAAAACGCTTTTCCTATCCCAGAAGACAGTGCACATGATTTTTTGTGATGACATTGTGGCTTTGAACTTTTGTTTTTTCGGAGAATGAGTGTGTCTCCACTCCATCGATTGCTGTTTCGATTCTGATGTGAAATGACACACCCGAGTTTCATCACCTGTCACAATTTGGTTTAAAAAGTTTTCTCCCTCGTCACTGTACCGCGTGAGAAATGTCAGGGCACTACCTAGTCGCTTTCATTGAGCATTTTTGGAACCCATCGGGAACACAGTTTGCGATATTCCAGCGGTCAGACACAATTTCGAACAAAACAGTACGTGAAATTTATGGAAATGCCTCTGAAAGAGTTGTCATTGTGAAGCGTCTGTTCTCATGAATTGTTCATAAACTTTCCTTACCAAATCATCGGCGACAACAGAAGGCCGACCACTACGAGCCTCGGCGTGGACATTTGTTCGACTTGCATTAAACATTCTTACCCACTTTCTCACCATTCCATCACTTATCGCGTATTCACCGTAAACTTCTGTCACTTGACGATCAATTTCGGCCGGTTTAAAATTCCTCGAGTTCCAAAATTTAATCACGGCACGAATCTCACAGTAAGCGGGAGAACTAATTGTCTTAAACATTTTGAATGTGCACAGCAAACTGAAAACACAACATAGAGCAACCAAAATGGCGACAATTGAAAGTTAGTGAACAAGAAAGACTAGTGCGCATGCGCGGGACGCCTACCACAGCGCTAGAATGAAACGGTACTTAGTTTCCGAATACGCTACGTATTTACAAATTGGTTGTTGCTTGTAAAGAACGAACTGATTACATTCATATTGAAATGTTTTTAAACAATTGTTTCTGGGACTTCATTTTTTTTTAAATTATGTCCAAAGAGGCCCTTTATTAACATTTTGTGTGTTACCTTTATTTATTAAATATCATGTTCGTCGCACTTAAACCATAAAATTCGGTTAAAGAACAATATCGTAAAATAATTTTAAACTGAGCATATCTTTAGAATTTCCTATACACAGTCTCGCCCTTTGGAGATAAAAATGTTTTTTCTGTACAACGTTGCCATTGCCCGTTTTGAAGTCATCGAGTTTTTTAATGAAAATTTCGTTAAAAGTTTACAAACTATGAAATCCATAATAAACCAAATTTCAAATTTGGGCTTTCAGATGCCTATATACGCAGCAGGATTACGTCATACAAAATTCTATGGTCCTAGGTACCCTCGTTTTATCACAATGCGAGAAACATACATACATTTATGCACATTCTTCGTTATTTAGTTTCTTTAAACATAATACAGGGTTACAATATTTGGTGGCAACAGTTTGAAAACGTTTTTGTTGTCTGGTTTGTAAAGAAACAAATTATTTACGAATTGGTTGGAATTGATTACATTCATATTGAAATGTATTTAAACATTTGTTCCTGGGACTTCAATTCTTTAAAAATCTTTTGAACTAGAAAATTGAATTATTAAAATAGCTAAAGTAAATTAGTTCAATATAATTATTTTAAAGCTACGTTATAAACACTCTATGAAAAAAAAAACTCTTTTGAATGTTAGATAATAGTATGTACATTAACAAAACAGTAAGTGCGGAACTATTTTCGAATTTCCTGAATGGGTACATGCTAGAAATGGTTAGATAAATTTCGCCTTTAACAGGAATATGCTTTAACACTTGATATAAATTGAAAATAAAATCTAAACATTGTAATAAAATTTTTATTTATTCTCAGGGCTTAGTAATAATTAATTAGAAACTTGACATTTAACCGCCCTGGCAAATGCAGTTTTGTGAATTTTTAATTTTTATAGAATTTATTGTTTGTTGCCATTCTGAACCTATGAATGATCTTAAAGCACCGTCTACACGAGGCAACGTATCTCCGAACAAGTATCCTTGCAAATCTGCGGTGCCTACGCCACGAAATTTATACAAGGAAACAAATCTCTGGCGCGTCAGAAACATGTTTGCAGCGCCTGTACCAGAGTCATGATCATTGCGCATAACAGGAAGCTTTGGTGATGGATTAGGAGATTTAGTAGGGATATGAATGAATGCGTATGGTACTCGTTTCCTGATACTCGCTTTGTTCAATTTTTTTTCGAAAAATTAAAATTCGGTTTTGACGTGTCGCTTTTTGCTTTGTCTTGATACATTTGTACTGATTGATCACACTGTGCGTAAGGAGAAGATATTTTATATTTTAGAATTGTGTATAAAATATGTTTTTGATAATATCTGAAGTTGATTTTAACATTTTTCTCCACTGTCTTTGTCTTTAAAATTTAAAATTATATGAAAAACCAGCAACAATCATAAATCTCTTAGAAAAACCTTTTTTAGATTAGTTGAACCATGTTTTAAGAGTCTTTTCTCTTCTTTGATGATAATGAAACGGATCTGTTTTTATTGCAGTCATTTAAGTATACATAAGACTGTTGTGACAACATTTTTCCATTTTTGTTCGCATAAATGTTTCTCGTAAAGAATTCTGCAGCGCGTTTGCGCTCGGCGCTATGTCTTGGAGAAAGTCGATGCACATTTTGGTTCTTTGCCTATAAGATTAATCCTAATTTTATAGCGATTTATTTTACGTTTATGCATCTTTCCTATCCCTTCTAGCTTCAGCTTATGATTTCCTACTAGCATGTATTTTCAGAAAGGCGTTTAATGCAAATGAGTAAGAATAGTATTTAAGTCGATGCTTCGCCGACTTTGTTAGAGATCCCGAGTTTCTGACTAGCGGGCGTTTGCCTTTGGCTACCTCTCTCTAAGTTACGCTCGGCCGTACTTTAGGCCCTTGATTGGCTTCGCGGGCTTAAGTGAGATTTAGGGGCCAACTACTTAGAATCTTGATAGCTTCGGATATATCTTTCAGTTAGCCTTAGTTAAGCTTAGTTTCATATTAATTTGAGTTCAAACCCAAGTGGAGGCTTTGCTGTATGCTCTGAGATAGGAGCCGACTGTGTTCATCCTTATTTGGAGAAATAAAGGGTAGTTAACTCTTCTTGGGTCTTACGTCTCTGTTCACACACTCTAGCGATTATTCGCTGATCCGTGTTGGGGGTTTCGAATACTGAGCTGTGAATTAAAAGGATGAAAACCCACACGCCTATTTAAGAACACAAATCAGCACTTTGTTTACAGTTGATACTGAGCATTTTAATGATTTCACAACTGTCCTTTGAATTGGCGGATTTTCTTTTACCATTAAACATCTTACTTTTGCAATATTCGAAACATCCCTTTTTTTACCTCTGATAGGTATTTGGAACAATTTTTCCAGTTGAAGCTACATTTTGACTTTTGTTTTCTTTCTTATTGATAATATTACCTATCGTAGCTGTAGATGTCGAAAACACCATGGCTTTCACTGCGTTTTTAATAAGTATGTCAGGACTGAGTGTTCTATGCATACATTTGGCGAACATATTCGTGAGGTAGTTAAAGTCCTGATCTTGAACAGAGAGCTGAATGCAGCTATGCTCTGTGGTAGAATACTGTGGTTAAGTGGTAGAATAACTGCACGTAAGGAGGATTTAAAATCCTCTTTTATTAAACCACTATAATTTACAGCCACTTCCCAACTCGGGAGGGATAACAGAAAATAATGACCGCACTTGGGTCTAACTTGAACAATCAAATAATTTAAAATAAAGTTAAATAGAAATTAAGTAGTCGTTGGTCGCAGACCTATGAACGCGAGGTTGGCCCCTATGCTAAACGATCAAGGGTGCGTAGCAAGATTTAGCTAATACTAACGCACTTAGATTTACTTCAATAAGTAATAGAGTAACAGCGCTAAGGCTTAGAATTTAAATACTAGCTAGTCAGGTGGACGTCGAATGGAGCCGCAGTGATCTGAGACTAAAAGCTCTCTCACACCGAGAAGTTCCTCGCTAACCTTTAAATACAAACTTGGCTCCACTTCAAATTAGTACAAACCTGAAACGCGCGATCATTCTGACGGGAAGTTGAAATAAGAACTTACAGGAAAGAGAAAATTAACATAAAACTTTGTTAGTTTAAACTAAAACCTTACAAGTAGGTACGAATAATTTTCTTCGGAACATAAACTTAGCCTTTCATTCACTGCTTCTTTAAAAGCGGCATTTTATTTTGCATGAAAATAAAACTATTAAGTAGCAGACGATCTATATTTTCAAAAATATAGTTGTAGTTAAAACAATTCCAAGCTGAAAACGTTTTTTTTACAGCGAAGAAAATCCGTCTAAAAATGTGCAAACAGCCTCTGTAAATATTACAATAAAGTTATCATCCAGTTTTATAATCTGAGCATCACAGATAAGAAAGTTCTAAACATAAAACGAATAACACGAATGAAAATAATAATAACTACCAATCTGAGAATTTTAAATGTCTTAGCTTCGCTTTTGACTGAAGTAAAAATGAAAATTCTGCGTAACGCTCAGCTACGTACGTGAGATCAAAATCAAACATCATAACCATGCTTGAAATCACGCATAAAATAAAATATTCTCATCAATCATTCGTATCATTCTTTCCGATCTCAATTACCTTCTCATCAAATAATAGGATGAAGAGGAAAGAGATAAGGAAATGAGGAAGATCAGCAGTTTTTGAGGAAATCTTGAAGCGAAGTCAGAACGTAACAGGAAAAGGGAAATGAAAAGAATTGCTCTGAGAAATGACCTCCGCCATTAAACTCGGTCGCGGCAGCTAGGAATAGTGGAAGTTCTTTTTCTACTTCTGGAAACAGAAATTGAATTTCTCCTTTTTTATATTCCTAAAATCATAAAAATTGGAACATATGGCTTAGTTTCTGACTTTGAAGTTTCCAGAGTAAGAAGGGAGAGATTGTTTTGATGGATACCCTTCATTTTCAAATGTGGCAATCTAATGCTGGATAAAATAAAAAAACTTCGAATCTAAAATGAAAATATAATAACTTTGACAACTTTAGTGAGTATGTACATGGTTTTATGCATAATAATACTCTCCAAATTGCAGCACCTATTGTTTCACATTCAGAAACGAAATACAGGGTGTTTATAAAGTCCCGGACACAATTTGATGTTTAATAACTCATAAAATAATAAAGATAGATTAAAATTAATAACATAAATGCTTAGATAGACTCAAAACGTTTCATGACCCTTGTCAATGAACTTCCACGTGTGGCCCTTCGTCGCACGGAGGGTATCGAGTCGATATTCAATTTCCCGCCAGGTACCGGCAAGCACGTCGACATCCACGGAGGCTATTGCGGTTCTAATTCTGGCTTTTAGGTCATCCATGTTCGACACTCTCCTCCTGTAAATATTGTCCTTTACAAATCCCCAAAGAACAAAGTCCAGCGGCGTTCTATCGGGTGATCTGGATGGCCGAGGAACTGCACCTCCTCGCCCAATCCATCTTCCAGTAAAATGGTCATTCAAAGAAGTACGAACGACGGTACCCCAATGATGTGGTACATCATCTTGTTGCAAAAAGACATGTGGCTGAAGCTCCTTTAGTTGTGGAAATACGAAGTTTTCCAACATATCTAAATATACGACTGATGAGACCGTCTTTTCTGTAAAAAAGAAAGGCCCAATGACTCTGTCGTGCATTAGTCCACACCACACATTAACCTTTGGGGAATCCCTTTGTGCCTCACGGTATTCATGGGGGTTTTCTGATCCCCATCCAATAGTTGCCAAAAACAAAAGAGAGAAAAATGCAATTAATAAGCAGACGATATTTAGAAAAGTACAGATATTTAGATTGGAAAATGAAATTATCGGAAATGAACCACACGCGCAGACGATATTTACAGAAGTAAAGATATTCAAACCTGAAAAGGAAAATATATAAGTTATTCCACCAATAAATGCCATAAGTTTGTTTATATCTTCATTATTTTATGAGTTATTAAACATCAAAATGGGTCCGGGACTTTATAAACACTCTGTATAGTTCCAACAAAATATTTTAAACCACTTAATTAAAATCTAACGGTATAAGCCTAGTTACATTCATATGCGACGTAAATACAACCTAATTTTGCTTAGGAAATTCTCCACGAAGACATCCCTTCCCTTAGGAAGATAACCCAAGCAATCTAATCTAGTTTTCATTCTAATTATATATATTCATTCTAATTATATATAGCAGATTGGGATAGATACATAAAAAAATAATTCAACAATAAACTTAGTAATAACCACTAAAATTTACTTCCATTTTTTTTTAAATTTTATGATTTAAAAAGAATTACAATAAAACAAGATACCCATTAATTTATGAAGTATATAGAACAGCTGTCTTAAAGAAATTAATAAATAAAATTCCACATCGATGTGGAGTCATTAGGATTTTTTAGTCATTAGCAGAATGAACAAGGCCTTCACCAGGAATCAAACCACGGACCTCTCGGTTACCCGTCGGGCGTGCTGATCATTACACCACGAAATAATGCGAAGAAGGTGAAAGAAATACCTTACATCTGTACCACATACATTCAATAATCCTTTTCTACCTACAGTAGAGGAAGACCTTAGTGAGACACCAGAATATCTTCAAATATTTTTACAAATTTAGTTTCACAATTCTAACTATATAATTTCTTCATTTAAAAGAAAATTGGCTGGGGAATAATTTTTTAAGCGTCACCAATTCTTCTTACTCTATACTAAAGCATTTCATAGGAATTTTGGCTCACTGGTAAGTACGCTCATGCCGAAATGGTGTTGGAAGTCAAAAATCTTCAAAAAATGGTGATTTAGACTTCTTGTATTTTAAAATTCTCTACACTTTTAGTACTCTCATGCCAAAATGGTTTTGGAAGCCAAAAATCTTCAAAAAATGGTGATCTGGGATTTTCCTATTTTCAAATTCTCTACACTTTAAGCTTTCTAAAAATACCGTACGTCAATCTCTATGAAAATTAGAACTGTAAAAAAATCTAGTTTTATTTTATCATCGAATGCTTTAACAAATGAGGATTTTTACATAAAATGTACTCGATGTACTTTTTCTCAGGAACTACTACTCCCAGGTACCTAAAATTTTAATGGCTTATTATTATATTTCCTAATATTTACTGAAAAAAGCTTTTTGTAATAAACTAAGAAAGAAAAATTTCACAAGTTTTTGTGTGTGAGAAAAGTGCTAAATTTTATTATGCGTAATAAAATATTCTATAACTTAGTCTAAAATTCAAAATGTTTCGAAAGCTCATTTCGGTATCATCAGATAGGTGTACTGTAATTACACAAAAAATTTCAAGAGTGTATCTACAGCAGATTTTGATAGAAGGTACATTGAAAATGGCCAATTTAACATTGTCGGTATAGGGGATTCCGACACCCTTAAGCCTTTTTTGAAAATCGAACCCCGGGTACCACGATACAGCATATACCAGTACTGCTAGCACTTACACAGATCAAGACGGCTCAACAGAGCACAGAAATGTAGATTCGAATCTGTTTTTTTTTCTATACTTTCTACAAATTAGTCACCAATGAGAGTGCAACCAAGAAAAACTCATATGGAGAGAGACGTAGCTGAGAGAGGAAGCATTTTAATTTAGAATTAATAGTATCGTTGCGTTCTATGGGTTTGTAGATTTGGAATGATTGATAATGACACTTAATGAAGAATGGGTACTTACGGAAAATCCCGTCGACCACAACAGACGGCGCCAATAGCGCCAAACTAAAACAAAACTGTTACTAAATACAAGAAAAAACGTTCCATTCTTATTTTTCTTTCAAATTTATTGTAATATCATTTATTTATAATAATTTTTTATTAAAAATTTCCATTATTCTTGCAATAATATCGCCATATTGTGGCCATTAACACATTTTTTTGAGGCCGGTAAGATTCCATACCTTTGGAAATATTCAACACCATGTTCTTCTGTAGTAGGCAGGTCCCAATTTTTAATAGTTTTGTTTTTTCGAAAATGCGAGATAGACGGGAAAAAAGGAGTCTTTTATTAAGAATAATAACTAACACGTGTAATCAAGGTTACATCAAACCCAGCGTATTCGACGAAGACTTTTCTATTTTTGGCGAAAAATCGCGTAGTTTGGCGTCTTTTCTTTAATAGGCAAAAGTGGTCGACGGGTTTTTACGTAAGTACCGAAGAATGAAAATACAATTTATTAACCCGTATTTGAAATACAGTTCCCGGCTGGGTTCGGTGGCTCTCAAGCTAACCTCTGGAAGTCTGATAGTCCGCTACTGAAATCAAGATACTCTCATCCAAGAAGGTTATATATAGCTCCAGAACTGTCCTAGAGAACACCGGCATGATATTAAAAAAGTTCTCATAACTCTCTTTCCACACTCAAGCAACATTCCGGGATCAGCACTTGGATGGGTGACCACTCACGTGACTGATGCCCGCCAATCATAATTTGCTCTCCCGAAGTTACTTCTCTCTCCTAATTGACTTTCCCGCTTACGTAAATGCAATTTCACCTCACAGTCATGTGGGCTATCTCCTCACACTTATCCTGCAGTTCCTAATTAAGGTTCTCCTGTGATGCATGTGCGTCTTCCCTAACCGGAGTTAAGTGAAATGACAGTAATAGCTGGATAAAATTCCAACTGAAATTGGCAAAAAGTATAGCATCATAGTATTAGAGAACATTCTCGTGAAAACCGGTAAAAATTCGTTTTAGAATTCTCGCCGTCTATGGTATATAGCTAATTATGTCACCAAATAGACAATTTCGTGCCAAATCTGGAAACACTGCCTTTTTTTCGACTTTCTGGCAACCCTAAACTCGCTCTGCGGGGAAGTTATCGTACCGCAGTTTGAGCATTTCTTAACAGTATTGTTGATAGTTACACGCAGATTTTAAAAATTTGGCCTATTTAAATCGATTGCTCACATAACTAAAATATCTAGAATCTTTTTGTTGAATACTGAATCGATTTTCACAAGTAACTAGTATAATTGCTGTGGTTGTTAATAGTCAATATTACTAAAAGTTTAATAATATTTTGGACTGGATGAAAAAGATCTAAATGAAGAGTTCCGGCCAGAACTAAAGGTTACAACCGAAAACATCGCTGAGAAAACAACGCAAGGCGAAAACGTCGTGGTCCAGAACATCATGGGAGAAAATAAAGCAAAGAGAAAACATCGCAGTTCTAAAATGTCGTGGTACAAGATATCGTCTTCGAAAATAAAGCGGTTCAAAAACTTCGCAGTTTATAAACCTCGTCGTCGAAAATATCGTGGTAAAAATTAAAGTACCTCCAAATCATCGCATGACGATAATATCGCACACTTGCGTTTATGTAAATAATTGTAAATGGATATTCGCATAATGATCTGTGAGCGGAAGATGGAAAAAAGGATAATTTTTGCTTCAACTCATATTTTTTATTAACTAATAAATTTTTAAAAAACAGACAAGAAATTTAAATAAAACAAGAAATAATTTTCACTATAAGAGTATCATATTAACAAAAGTTGAAGAAAATAATCTCATGATTAACTTGCGAATTTTTTTATAAATATAGTCATGAAGTTACTTATTCTATTTTCTAGATTATACTTTTCATGAAAAATTACTAGTAAAACTTTATAAAAAATAATTTATTCATGACCCTTGTTAGATAAATATGCCAGTTTAAAATTTTATTAAATGCTATAAATTGCATTAATTTTCTATTCTTAAGTTTCCATTTTACATTTTCAACCAATATTTATTAGTTAAAAAAACATGAAAGTAAAAATTATCCTTCTTTTCACCTTGCGCTCATAAATCATTGTGCGAATATCCTTTTACAATTATTAAAGCCTGAAAAATGCATGTGTGCGATGTTATCGTCATGCGATGATTTGTAGGTACTTTAATTTTTTACCACGATATTTCCGAAGACGATGTTCTTAAACTGCGAAATTTTTTAACCGCTTTATTTTCGACGACGATATTTGGTACCACGATGCGATATTTTCTCTTTGCTTTATTTTCTCCGATGATGTTTTGTTCCACGACGTTTTCGCTTTGCGTTGTTTTCTTCGCAACGTTTTCGTCCGCGAGGTTTTCAGTGGACACCGAACTAAAAATTAATTGTTAGGAAACTGACGTACTTATTGTCTGCATAATTTTTTCTCACAAAAAACATGCAAAAAATTTATGAAATGATTGAAGATATTTGCGATTAGTACCATAGGACCTACAAAATTACATTTATGGAAATACACTCAATATTCTATAAACTAATTTGATAAAATTGCAAATTAGCATGTTCATACGATATAGAATAGATATGATAATGTTGTGTTCTGCGTATTCGCGGATTTGGAATGAGTGATGACAACACACGATAAAAAATCAAAATACAATTTATTAGGCAATGTTACTCAGGACAGTTCCAAAAACACGTTTACAGTTGCCGAAAAACTACGATAAACAGGATAAAACAATCAACAACACAGCCTTCAGATTACAACGGTGACGGCAGCTTCACGGCGAAGGTCTAAATTACAGCTCACGACTCGGTTCGGTCGCTCTCGAGCTAATATCAGATCTAAAAAAACTACTACTAAACTCAACATACTCTACAACTACTAAAGATACACTACTACTCCTCATACAGGCAGGGTATTTATAGCTTTAGCCTACCTTCGAGAACATTCCCAAGAATACCCGCTAAGAATGGGTTCTAGAATGTTTTTGCTTTGTCTGTGGTATATCGTGAATTTTGTCGCTAAATAAGGCAATCCTACATTTCCCTGCCATTTTCGGGCAACATTAAACCCGCTTTTTTTTCTTACCGCAGCTGGGCATTTCAAAAACAATAGTTAAGACAGAATAACATAGCGAAAAAGTATTAATCTCGAAGTCAGACAACAAAAAACAGCGTTGTATTTACAAATTTTTACAGGATTAGTTTCGATGGTTTTACCGAAACATCCTCCTCAGCTACCAAAGCGCAAATGAACGAGATAAGATAAGAATGGCTGGACGGGAGTTGAGCTACTGGCGCCATCTATTGATAAAACAAGAACTAAAAGATAATTTTTTAAAGGCTGAGGGCAAAAATGGATTGGAATTAGGATAGCTAACTAGAACAGAAAGATTGTTTTGAACGCGAAACGCCTCTAGAAAATTAAACTCACCAGTGGCAGATGTTTTCTGAATAATTTTGGCTTCAGAAAAATTGAAGGTGTGGTTTTAGAAAGGCTTTTTTCCGAATACTTTAGGCTCCAGAAAAACTGAAGGTGTAAATTAAATGTTAGAAATTTAAGTTAAATAGGTATAAGGTGCTTGAAAAAGGAAGAAGAAAGTTATGTAGTTCCAGCAAAATTCAAGGCTGTTCGAAATAACTGTTCAAGACTGAAAGAACAGACAGATTTCGAATGTTGGAGACTGTACAAAAGATCAATTTTCTCACGTTTAGAGATTTTAGTATCCAATTCTAAAAATATCCAAATGTTATTAATGCATAGCTGATACTATAAAGATAAACAAGAATTTATAACAGAGCATTTGTAATGATACTTACGTATGTATTACATCTTTACCGCAAAACGTAATACTTATGGATTGTATACATAGCCATGCAATTTAATGTAAAATTTTAACTCGCGTGTCCTGGGAATATAAGTCTCAGCATACACAAGCTAATTTTAATTTGGTGCAGACTTAAGTATTTTATATACCGTAGAATAAGACAAAATTTATAATCTCACATAAAATTGTATGAGACAAAGGAATGTGTAATCCCATGTTACTTTAACAACCTGAAATTTTCAATTCTAAATTTGGTCACAGAAACAACCAACTTTGACTAATGATAGTTTTTAGCTGGGGATAGATGGTTCGAGACTTTTGCCTGAATGCTACTAACTGTAAATACCTTCCTCTTTTGCGAATTTTTTTATTTTTGAGGATCTTTTTCTCGCAAAAAATTCACAGATTACTGCATCATCACCTGACGAATTTCCGAAATGAATTCTCGGAAGTTGCCATATCAGTGCATTCACAACTGATGAATAAGTTTGTGGCTTGTGACTATAATAAAATTAACTAAATATTGCTATTTCATTTCCATCAGCTTAATAGTAACGCTAATCTCTCTATCCCCCCTTCTCTGCGAATCGTAATATCTTATATACAGGGTGGGTCATGAAACTGGAACTGCCTCCAGTGACAGTATGACAAAATGAACAAGGGAGAGGACCACACGTTATATTCCTTATCCATAATTTACAATAAATTCTGAAAGTGATCCTCTTCTACATCTGAACAGACATAAGCTCATCGAAGCAGCTTGACTAATGTCACTGATAATCTTGTTGATCTTGTTCCTCATGTTTTCATTCAGTTCATCTACAATAAGTGGACTGTTGGAGGATATTTTCCATTTTAAATATATTCTGTAATAAAAATCGAATGTGAACAAGTCTGAGGAACGAGATAGCAGTAACCTTGTAGACACGTTAGGATTTTTGAAGTAGGGAACATAACAAATCAGCAATACCCTAGCCGAGATTCGAACCTGGATCTCTCGAATACACGGAGTGTGCTACCCTTACACCACGAAGGCATGCAGAAAGGAGGGAGAAAATACCTTATATATACCCCCTTTTAAAGGGCGACTGGGGATTAGGCGATCCAGTCGCCAAATATTGGTGGCTAGGAATCATGATCCACCACCTTTTAGTTCGGGCGCAACTATGTAAGGTTTCAGTTAAATTAAAAAAGTTTTATTTTAATTTATCTTTTTCTATCTCTTCTCATTTCAACTTCCCGTTAGAATCAGCGCACGTTTAAGCTTTATGCTAATTGGAAGTGGAGCCAAGTTATATTTAAGCGAGAGGTAGGAACCTCTCAGTGTGAGAGAGCTTTTAGTCTCAGACCACGGTCACGCTATTCGACGTTCGCCTGACCGGCTAGCATTTAAATTCTTATTGAAGGATAATTTAATTACTTATTGAAGTAATTCCAAGTGCGTCAGTATTAGTTAAATCTTGCTACGCACCCTTTAGTTTAGAGTCCAACCTCGCGTTATAGCTCTGTCAGCAACGACTACTTAATTTCTATTTAGTTTTAATTCAAATTTGATTGTTCATTTTAGACCCAAGTGCGATCTTTATTTTCTGTATCCCTGCCGAATTGGGAAGTGGCTGCACATAATTGTGGTTTAATAAAATAGGATTTTAAATCCCTTTCAAGTGCAGTTCTTCTACCACTTAATCACAATATTCTACCACAGAACATAGCTGCATTCAGCTCCCTGTTCAAGATCAGGATTTAAGGAGTTCACGAAGATGTTCGTTAAGAATATGCACCGAACACTGAGTCCTGACAACTATAAAGGCATTAGCTTATTTTGAAGCAGGAACCATGAAAAATGAGGAATGCCTCGCCGGGAAAACCTCTGGCTTCTCGAATACGCGCCGAGTGTTGTACCGTTACACCACGAAGGTATGCAGAATGGGGGGGGGATATCTTATAGTCTCTTGCTTAAAGTTTCTCCTTTCGTTAACATTTCATGAATCCGTGACATTACCCTCAACATGTTGAAGAAAGTGGCACAGTTTTCTGATATCAGTTTGTTCAGCGATTTCCAAAGTAAGCAGAATTGTTCCAATTTAATTCGTAGAAATCTGAGCCCATTGTTTATGTTTCTAATATCGTACACCAAAAAAATATTCATGAATCGAGTTAGAATTTTAGCAAACTATTTACCTCATGCGAGAATTTCCGTCATTTGATGAAACGAAACGAAAATGTCTCTCAACTTTCGTAAGAAGCAATCATGTATTTACGCGTTTAATTATATCTGGTTCTTTGCTGACATTTTATTCCATAGGTTTGGAGTTTCAAAGATTTCGGCATCTGCCGACAGGTCATTTGTGAAAGGTTAACTTACTGAGAGATTATTCGAGTTAATCCTAAGGCCTACTTGGAATCAGATGCTAGAGAACTGATGAAAGTTTCGATTTAATATGTTTTAGATGTTTGGCTTCAGGCACCACGAAAGCTCCCATGTAGCTAGCCCACCTGCCGAATTTTATTTCATTAAGCAAAACAATTCGAGGGTTATCTAAGTATGGGAAGGGATGCCTTCGTGGAGGAATTTTTGAGGGGAACTGGCTTGTATCCACGTTACGAGTGGGAAACACCAACAAAACCACCATGCAGCCAGCTCGTTGCAGGGTCTCGATCCCAGGTCAACCTACCAGCGTTCAGCGACGTTACCGTTCGGCCACTCACGGGCCCACCCTATCTGCTGCAATTTGAATTAGGTCTGAACTACCAATATTCAACACAGGGTTTGAAGAAATTGCAAACATAAAGAAAACGAAGAAATGAGAACTAAAATAGTATTTAGGATGTCAGGACTGAGAGTTCGGTGCATATTCTTGGCGAACATCTTCGTGAAGTAGATAAAGCCCTGATCTGGAACAGGGAGCTGAATGCAGCTATGTTCTGTGGTAGAATACTGTTATTAAGTGGTGGAATAACTATACGTAAGGAGGATTTAAAATCCTCTTTTATTAACCCTTTCCCTGTTTGCCCGTACGCCGTACGGGCACAGCTTTCGGGCCTTTACTGATTTGCCCGTACGGCGTACGGTCAAACTGATTTCTATTTCCTTGCACTGTTTCAGCCGTATTTTTTCCAAATTTAGTAACAAATTATTCGTATAGATGGCGACAGTTGTCCAGTAAATGATGGTTTGCAGTTTATTGTATTTTCTACTCTGATTGGTCCAAAAGTTTAGGGCGGGTTTTTTCGCGTGATTTGTATCAGAAGACGAATTGTTATCTTTCAGTGTATAGCTTTCTGGTTATATTCTACTAACCGCCAGATAATTTTATTGATGTAAGAGCTGAATAATACACCGGTGTGCAAAAATTAAGAACGAGACGGTTTTTTTCAATATAACTTTGTACAAAAGCTTTCCAAATCAACGCACTTAATACCGTAATATCCCCAATACGTAAGGACATCAGAAATGTAAGCAACACTTACTAAAAGAGAAATCAGAGGCATAAAAAGAAGCTTTATTGAAAACGTAGCATGGAGCGCAATGCGACTGAAGGCCGAAACATCCCTGTGATGGGTGTCCAGCAAGAAACATCCGGTCTTTAATAGGGGATATGATCTCCCCTGACTGCTAGGCAGGTTTCCCAGCGTCTGCCCATGCTGAGAATGAGGGTGTCAATGAGTTGTTGAGGCATTGCTGCCCATTCGTCTTGCAGCGCCAATCGAAGCTCCGCAATCGTTACTGATGGTAAGGTACGAGCTGCCAAGCGTCTGCCTAGAAAATCCCATACATGCTCGATGGGACTGAGATCCGGAGATCGTGCCGGCCAATCCATACGTTCAATATCCTCACTCTCTAAGAGCTGTTCGGCAGCTACTGTGCGATGACTTGGGGCATTGTCGTCCATGAAAAGGAACTGCGGACCCATAGCGCATCTAAAAAGACGCACATATAGAAGAAGAATCTCGTTACAATAACGGGTCCCGTTGACTGAACCTGCGTCGAAGATGTGAAGGTCTGTACGACTACCAAGCCTGATACCTCCCCAAACGATAACACCGCCACCTCCATACCTGTCCCTTTCAATGATGTTCGAGGGATGATTGCGGCTTCCCCGCTCTCTCCAGATGAGTATGCGATGAGAATCGCTACTCAGACTGAATCTGCTCTCATCTGTAAAGAGTACTCGTCCCCATTCATTGTCTCTCCAATTCCGGTGTTCCCGGCACCACAGAGAACGCCTTCTCCGATGGGCAGGCGTTAGAGGTACACACCGTAGAGGGCGTCGTGCAAACAGACCACCGCCGTGCAGTCTTCTGGCCACGGTAAAACGCGATATCGGTCGTCCAGTCGCCTGTGTTGTGTGTGTAGCGATTTCTCCCGCTGTCTGCCGCCTGTTTTTTCTGGCCTGTGAGGCAATATACCGGTCATCTGCGGGTGTGGTTCCTCGTGGACGACCACTACTAAACCCCCGGATAGCTGTTCCTGTAGTTTGAAGTTGTCTCCAAAGTCGTGAAATGATGCTGTGAGCAATTTCGAACTCTGCAGCCACACCTATCACACTGCGGCCTTCCTCCAACTTCCCAATGATTCGACCTCGGGTAAAAGCATCCAGATGTCGTCTAACAGATTGATTATTCGCCATTTCTCGCTGAGGCAGCAACTCGGTGTGATTTTAACTGCTATGCGGCGTGCAATCTCTTTGCCAGAAATACTGATCTTTCACAGACAACATGCTTTATACTACTCAGACACTCCCCCATTACGTCTACCTGCATATCTGCGCATGTGCTACCATACATCACCTTACTTAATCTCCTGATTGGTCTTTCTGTCCGCTCTGCCTCTTCGTTCAGCTGATATGCTAATTTTTCGACTTCGTCCTTAATTTTTGCACACCAGTGTATATTTTTATTTTTAAATAATGAATAATTCAGAGCGTATGGAGCTAATTTCTTGTGATTCGAACTGTGACTCGGAATCAGAAACTGAATTATCTGTAAATGATAGTAGCGAAAGTTAACTAGATGACCTGGATAGTAGTGACTCTGATAGTTGTACAGATGGAATCAGTCAAGTCGATCGACATATGAAAGGCATGGAGCAGTAAAGAAAAGGCCGTCCTGGATATTTACCAAATCCACTAAGACTAACAGAAAGACATTTTTTGGAGGTTATTCCACCTACAGAGAAAAAACTAAGACCCGCAAGACAGTGTTATGTGTGTTCATTGAAAAAAAATGAGAACGGCAAAAGAATTAGAAAAGAGACTAGGTATTTTTTCCAGACTGTGATGTTGGACTGTGTCTGTCGCCTTGCTTTAAGATATATCACACTAAATCAGATCTTTAAAAAAAGAGGGGTAAGTATGTTTTGTATCAAAACATAATAGTAAACGTAATTGAATTGTAATCGAAAATATTTGTACTAATTGTACTAGTTTTTAACTGTAAATGTAACTTCCCTGTTTTGCATTCAAGTAGAGGCAAAAACAACTTGCAGGAAAAATTAATTATTTTCAGTAAAGAAAAAAAAAATGTAATAAATGCTTAAAAATATTAGAAATGTTAATTTTAGTAACATATCTTTACTCAAAGTAAAATGAACAAAAAAAGCGCAATAAAAAAATGTGACATGCATTTGACCGAATTCTGGAAAAAAATGAAACTGTCAATGGGTTAAACCACAATTATGTACAGCCACTTCCCAACTCGGGAGGGATACAGAAAATAAAGACCGCACTTGGGTCTAAACTGAACAATCTAACTAAAGCGAAATAGAAATTAAATATTCGTTGCTCACAGCGCTATAACGCGAGGTTGGCCTCTAACCTAAATGTGCATAGCAAGATTTAACTAATACTCACGCACTTCGAATTACTTCAATAAGTAATAACGTAACAGCGCTACGGCTTAGAATTTAAATACTAGCTAGTC
>KK117025.1:0-27928 GCA_000611955.2 Stegodyphus mimosarum
TATTGGATTGTGGCAGTGAAGCCAATTTCATAAGTGAAGAGTGTGCCAAGAAGCTCAAGTTAAAAAGATGTAAATCGAAAATAGAAGTCTCGTGTCTAGGTTCATTCAACACTGTAACCAGTGGACAGGTGGAACTGAACTTTACATCTCATTTTGAGTCAAACTCTAAATTTCGTACTTATGCATATGTGATTCCAAAGATAACTTCCGATGTGCCTAATGTGTCTCTTCCTTCTAACATCGCGGATCATTATGAAGATCTAGTCTTAGCTGATCCCATGTTTTATGAAACAAAACCCATTGACATTTTGTTAGGTGTAAATGTATTTTTTACTATGCTTAAAGGAGACATTATAAAGCGAGGACAATCAGTGCCCTTTGCTATTTGTTCTCAGTTAGGTTGGATCATATCCGGAAACACTTTTACTGATAATTCAAGTATCACTACCACTTACGCCGTGAATAATCTTAAGTTGAGTACAAATGAATTAGTTGAAAAGTTTTGGTCTTTAGATTCCGTTCCTGAAGTGAAACATATCTCTAGTGAAGATAAAGAATGTGAGGAATTCTTTAAAACAACACACTTTCGTGATCAAAATGGTCGTTATGTCGTGAAACTTCCATTTAAGGACAGCTTTTCAAAGCTGGGTAACTCTAAGGATCTTGCTTTACAAAGATTTAAATCGTTAGAGCAAAAGCTCTTAAGATCTCCTGATACATATGAGATGTATAAGCAATTTATGAAAGAATACTTGGACCTCGGGCACATGGAACCAGTTTGTGGTACAGAGTCCCCGAAACAGGCGTACTACATGCCACATCATGCAGTAATTAAGGAGTCTAGTTCTACGAGTAAAATACGTGTGGTTTTCAATGCTACTTGCAAATCTTCATCTGGAATATCTCTTAATGACATATTGATGAAAGGTCCCCGAATACAACAAGAACTGTTTCCAGTGTTGATTAAATTCAGGTGTTACCCTGTAGTTGTTACAGCTGATATCATGAAAATGTTTAGGCAGATTTTTGTAAATGAAGAGGATAGAGATTTCCAAAGAATATTTTGGAGGAACAGTACAAATGAACCTATAGAAGAATTTCGTCTTAATACTGTCACATATGGCACTGCCTCCGCTCCCTATTTGGCTACTCGCTGTTTATATCAACTTGCCTACGATGAACAGGATAACTTTCCTTTAGCTGGGAAGGCTGTACTTCAAAATTTTTTTGTAGATGATTGTTTGGCAGGTGCAAAAGATACAGAAGAGTGCAAAATCCTTGTAAATCAACTCTTGCAAATGCTCGAACGTGGAGGATTTCTTCTACGTAAATGGTCCTCAAATGACGTGTCAGTACTAGAGAATATACCAAAAGAACTGAGGAATGATTCTGAGTCTACGAAAATTCAAGATGATAGCTCAATCAAAATTTTAGGAATTAATTGGAACCCCCGTGAGGATTACTTTAACTTTTCCGTGACCATTTCTGGAGAAAAGCTTAAATATACTAAAAGAGATATCCTTTCTGATTTAGCGAAAATATTTGATCCATTGGGTTGGCTTGCTCCTTGCATTATGTACGTCAAAATCTTGATACAAGACCTGTGGAAACTCCATTTATCTTGGGATGAGCCTGTTAGTGATGAGATAGCTAACAAATGGAAGAGTTTTCGGAAGGATTTACATCTTATTCAGCAGTTAAAAATACCGAGATTTGTACTAACTCATGACATAAATCACATTGATATTTGTGCTTTTTGTGATGCCTCTGAGAAAGGCTACTGTGCTGCTATATATCTACGTACAGTATCGCGAAAGTTGGACATCAAAATCTCACTCTTAACATCAAAAACGAGAGTTGCTCCTCTGAAGGTGCAAACATTACCTCGATTAGAGTTATGCGCTGCAGTTTTGTTAGTGGATTTACTTAAATCTGTGTTAGAGCATTTAGAGTTTCCTATACGTAATGTATTTGCCTGGACAGATTCGACTGTTGTACTGTCTTGGATTTCTTCAGAACCATACAGTTGGGTTCCTTTTGTCGCAAATCGTGTTGCCAAAATACAGAACACAATTCCTGATTTAAAGTGGAACTATATCAATGGAAAGCTCAATCCAGCTGATTCAGGTACAAGAAGTATGTTACCAGCCGAACTTTTGAATTGTGAGCGCTGGCATTTAGGACCTACTTGGTTATATTCGCGTGATTTTGAAACTTGTCCTGAAAGTAAACATCTTTGTGCTGATGTAGATTATGAAAAAGTTCTTAGAGAAGAAAGAAAGAAGTGCATTTCAATGTATTGTACAGTAAAGGAAAATGATATTTTTAAACGGTATTCGTCTTGGACAAAACTTCGTCGTATAATTGCTTTGTGTCATAGATTCATTTATAACTGTCGAAACTCCGCTGAAAATCGTTTGAGAGGTTTGCTGACAACTGATGAGCTTAGGTTAGCTACCAAAATAATAGTAAAAAGTGTACAAGAATCTTATTTTCCTCAAGAACTCTCTTGCTTAAAAACACTGAAAGAATTAAAAAGTGTGTGTAGTCGAGTAATTCAATTAACACCTTTCCTTGATGAGGAAGGCATCATTCGTGTAGGCGGTCGATTGAAAAATGCAAACATTCCTTAAAATAGCAAACATCCTATTTTGCTTCCAAAAGAAGGTCATATCATGAATCTCATCATAACTCATTACCATGTTACTTATTTGCATGCTAGCCAAGAGTTATTGATAAGTATTGTACGAATGCAATTTTGGATCCTATCGGTAAGAAATGTTGTGAGAAAAATAATTCATAGATGTATTCCTTGTATTAGAAATCGAGGCAAGACTGTGAGCCAGTTAATGGGTGATTTACCCTCGCCCAGAGTTCAACCTTCAAGACCATTTACAGTTACCGGTATTGATTATGCTGGTCCATATACAATTAAGTCCCCAGTTGGGAGAAGAGCAAAAACTTTCAAGTGCTACGTATCCATTTTTGTGTGCTTCTCTACAAAAGCTGTACACTTGGAGTTAGTCAGTGACCTATCTACTACAACGTTTTTGGCAGCTCTAAAAAGATTTATCGCCCGACGTGGCAAACCGTCTGAAATTTTGAGCGACTGTGCAACTAACTTCAAAGGTGCTAGTAAGGAGCTGAAGGAGATCTATAAAAGTGTAGCTTGCATCGAGAAAAGCAATGATGTATCTAATTTCATTACATCAGAAGGCATAACTTGGTTGTTTAATCCTCCGACATCCCCTCATTTCGGTGGTTTGTGGGAATCTAATGTGAAATCCATGAAATTTCATCTTAAACGAGTGTTGGGATCCACATTCCTAACATATGAGGAATTTTTGACAGTGCTTACACAAGTGGAAGCATGTATGAACTCACGTCCTCTATGCGCGATGTCTAGTGATCCAAACGACCTTAGTGCATTGACTCCAGGTCACTTTCTGATTGGAGCACCTTTGCTTTCCATTCCTGAATCTGACTTGAGTGATGTTAAGTCGTCCAGACTTAAACGTTGGTCTTTAGTTCAACAACTTCTGCAACATTTTTGGAAACGATGGTGTGCAGAGTATTTGACAACTCTGCAAAAACGTGCTAAATGGTTTCGTGAGTCTCCAAATCTAAAATGTGGTGATTTAGTTCTGATTAAAAACGAACAATTGCCTCCAAACCACTGGAGAATTGGAAGAATTGTCCAAATTCATCCAGGTAGTGATAATAGAGTCCGGGTGGCTACAGTACATACAGCCGCTGGTGATTTTAAAAGAGCAGTGACCAAACTGTGTCTCATTCCTAGTGATGATAAAATGTGAACTATGAACTAATGACTTTTCTCATATCATTGAACTGTAATTTTAGTTAAACATTTTAGTTTTTTTCCTGTATTGTTTATGCTATGTACTTTAACTGTTTTATCTTTTTTTGAACCCTTAGAAGGCTTCAAGGCCGGGGGCTATGTTTACTTTTTTTTATACCTCAAGAATTTTTAGTGTATCGAGACTGCAACAGATGGCGTTACCACCGTGTGATGTCATATGGTCGTCATGGTAACGAGAATTTTTTTTGCTTTTTTTTATAGAGTGTGTATTCGAAACGTGATCCTCTTATGGTGATTAATAGTGTAAGAAATATGCTATTGCGTATTCTTAAGTGAAAAATTTGCAAGTGCGCAGTCGTCATGTGGATGGCTTACTTCATATTAAAAGTGTTAATATATTAAAGTGTTTATTTATTGCTAGTGTATACAGTCCATTTTCTCGTCTTCAAGTGAAAACAAAACAAACTATAAATATTTAAATTAGTGTTTCTTCGAATCAATCATAGATATAGAGAGTTCCATATAGATAGATTTTAGATAGTATAGAATTTCGACTTAGCCTTTCGCCACAGTGGTGCATCCAGGCCACAAATGAATCTTTGGGTAATTTGAAAATTTGTGTTTTAAATTTTTGATTTCTAATTTCTAATTTTGGCACTTTAGAAGTGTGGGAAGACTGCCAAGGTAAGCCTGCACTTTCTATTATTAGTATATGGGAAGATCTTCTTGCTAAACTGAAATCGAAACGAAAGGTATTCAGGACCGCTGTGTCCAAGATATTAAAGAAAATCGAGACTGAATTAAATAAAGATGATATTAGTATAGACGTAAATGTATTAGAAGAAAATTTAGATCAATTACACGAAAAATCAAAAGTTTTGAAAGATTTAGATGCTTAAATAGAACGAGATTTAAAACTCGAAACGGAGGAATGAAATTTGAAATCATAACGTTCTAGAATACTGTTACGAAAAATTCGGCGGTTGCGCCTGTATGTAAGCTTTCCGGCATAGCACTAGGGTTGCCATAAAATAGTGTATGGCAGGGTTGCCAGATTGGCGACTTTATCGCCCATTTGGCGACCAAATTGGCGATATCCCATGGTCCAATCGGGAAGCTTCTAGAATAACTTCCTGTCGAGATATTTCTCGAAACGTGTCGAACTTAAAGAAAAGCTATATAAACCCTTGCGTGTCCGAGAGTTGCAGTAGTTGCGAGTAGGTTGTGAAGTAGTGTGAGCGTTGTGATTATTGTGATAATAGCTGCTTACTGTGAGTGCTAAGCTACGCGAGAGTTTTGTGAACGGAAAGCAATCGAGATAGTGCTTTGCCGTGAAGCTATCTTTACAGTATAGCTTGACAGTGTATTGGTGATTGTTCCACGGTGTTTTATTATAAGTTTAGTGTTGCCGTGAAGCTACCTTTACAGTTACAGCCTGAAGCTGTGTTGCTGATTGTTTCAGCGTATTTATTGTAGATTTTCGACGCTTTTAAAGGTGATTTTGGAACTGTGCTGTAAATAGTGATTCCTGTAAATAAATTGTGCTTTTTATTGTTCTGCATCGTGTTTTCATCGGATACTCTCAAATCCACGAACCCGTAAAACGCAACAATACGATGAGAAAATTCAACTGTGGCAATTTAGAGGAAAGAAAAATTGAAGGCATTGAATAAGCTCGAAAATTCGGAAAATGAAAATAGAAACATTTCTAATGAAACCACTACAGATTCGAAAAACGAAAATAATACATTCACTCGTCTTCCTAAATTAACCATTTCTAAATTTTATGGCGATCCTTCAGATTGGTTAGAATTTATACGTCAGTTCGAAAATGCGATTGACAAAAATTCGAATTTATCAAAAATAGAAAAATTAATTTATTTGAAAAGCTTTCTTGGTGGCTCAGCCGCCAAAGCTATATATATCCGTTTGATATTTCTGGTTTCGCTCTCATCGAAAATAATTACGAAGCTGCTCTTGAACTCTTACGTTCCAGATTTGGCCAAACGAACATCTTAATTAATTCGCATTTAGGACAACTCTTAAGGATTTCGCCTGTTAGAAATCCTAATGATGTAAACGGATTAAGAAAACTTCTCGATCACACCGAAGTGCAGATAAGAAATCTCGAAGCATTAAAAATAGACTCTTAATTCCTACGGAAATCTTTTAACGCCTTTAATTTTGAAATTACTTCCTAATGAGTTCGTTCTTGATTATAGCAGAAAAATTAAAAACGAAAATTGGGATTTAAAAGGTCTATTAGACTTTTTGAGGAACAAAGTACTCAGTAGAGAACGCGCAAGGAGAAATTCTCGCGTAACCTTTCAAATCGAAACTTTCTTCACTCAAAACAAGGTTAGCCGTCGACAGTCGAATTATTAGCAGCGTCACAGTGTCTGTTCTGCGGGAACGGAAGTCATAAATTTATGGATTGCGAAACTAAGTGTGGAAAAGAAAAAAGAGATTTTGAAGAAGCAAGGCAGATGTTTTTTATATTTGGATAAAAAGCATAGAATTAGAGACTGTAAACAAAAAGTAAACTGTAGCTTCTGCTGTAATAAACATTCGAAAGCCATTTGTTATTCATTCCATCAGAAAAAAGGTAACGATAAACTTAAAAGAAAACGTCGGATTCCAACGTTATTTTCGCTGTTTCGTCATATAATTCCGATAAAAATAGATCTAATAAAATATTATTACAAACTGCTTCTGCATTAATTCGAAATAATGATAAATCTGAAAATGTGAGACTTATTTTTGATTATGTCTCAATGAGATCTTTCATAACTAAAGATGTATCTAGTAAAATGGATCTTCCGATCAGAAAAGAATCACTTCCTGTTTACTCATTTGGAGATAAAACTGCGTTAGAAAAAACCTTCAGTGTTGTCAAAGCCAAACTAGAAAATGTTAGCAATCCCAAACTTAGTAGAATTTTTCCAAGCCGAATACCCAATGCTATCCTTTCCCCTCCAAATTTGAACTTTGCTAAGGAAAACAAAGTTTTACAAAATTTACAATTAGCTGACGTTGTAGACAAAATTGATAATCTCGTAGGGGTAGATTTCTGTTACTCTATAATTACAGGTAAAATTAAAAGAATTTCAAGAGATGTAGTAGCTACAGAATCTTTATTTGGGTGGTGTTTACAGGATAAAGTAAATAATGAATTTACGGAATTATTAACTGTGAAAGTAATAATAAATGAAAACTTGATATTAGATCAGTTACAACAGTTTTGATAGCTAGAAAACTTAGATTTACAAAGTGATTCTCAGAACGACAAAACTGTTGATTTAGAAATTATGAAATCCTTCGAATCTGATATCGAGTATAAGAATGGCAGATACCAAGTAAGATTACCATGGAAACCAAATTTAAAACATCTAATTGAAGATAATAGGGATTTAGCAGTTGAAAGATTTAAGAAATTAAGTAATAAATTTGAAATTGATAACCTTTTGTTTGGTCAATATACAGAGGTTTTAAAGGATTACGAGTTAAAACATATTATTGAACCAGTTAAAGGCATACAATCGAAATGACAAAACTCTATTTTATTTACCTCATAAAGCAGTCATCAGAAATGATAGAACAACAAGCAGACTAAGAATAGTTTATGATGCTTCAGCCCACAGCGCAAAGACACTTTCTTTAAACGACTGTTTATATACGGGTCCGAACTTATATCCTGATATTTTTGATTTACTGATAAAATTTAGACAAAATTCGATAGCCTTCACGGCTAACATTACATAAGCCTTTTTACAGATAGAGTTGAATGAAAAAGACAGGGACGTCACACGATTCTTTTGGAAAGATGATCCTGATGATGGCAATGAAAACCTTTAGATTTACAAGAGTTTTGTTCGGAGTAAAATCTAGCCCTTTCCTATTGCTGCTACCATTAGGCATCATTAATTCATCAGAAATATATCCTGAAACAGTAGAACTCTAAAACCACTGCCTGTATGTTGATGACATTATTGGTCATAAACAAAATTTAGAACAAGCCCTGAAAACAAGTTTAGAAATTGTGAACATTTTTAATGAAGCTAGCATGTCACTACATAAGTGGCATACTAATTGAAAAGAACTGAAAGATATTTGGCATCACAAAGAATTTTCGACACAAGAATCTCCTGAAATTGTCCCGATTAGGAATTAACTGAGGTACGGATAATGATCATTTTTATTTTGACACTCAACACTTAACAAATTTCATATCCTCGTCAATTAATTCAAATCTTTTCCTATTACAAACTGCAAGGCGTATTTTTGATCCTGTCGGATTTTACGGCCCTTTCACCGTTGGAATAAAGTGTCTGATTCAGGAAATCTGGTCTGCCAAAATTGATTGGGATGAAGAACTGCCACCTGATCTTAGTCATAAATGGAAAGTCTGGTACGAAGAAATTGAAGAACTGAACCACCTCAGAATTCCCCGTTACTATTTAGAGGGAATATTAGATATAGATGCGAGACAAATAGAAACTCCATAGCTTTTCTGATGCTTGTTTGAAAGCTTATGGATGCGTGGTATATCTAAGAATAGTTTTGACCAATGGAATTTTTAAAACAATTTTTGTTGCTTCCAAGAGTAGAGTTGCACCGCTAAAATCACTTATACTTCCTAGATTGGAACTCTTGGGCGCGCGTTTGTCCGCCAGATTGAGTGATAAAATCGCAAAATGTTTAAAATACGAAGTTGGACCTTCCATTGGACTGATACTCAAATAACTTATATTTGGATTCACGGACCTCCTGAAAGATTTAAGCCTTTCGTCAAAAATAGAATTTATGAAATTCAGGAACTAACTAAAAGCAGTAATTGGCATTATTGTCGTGGGAAAGACAACCCAGCCGACCTCATATCACGAGGAACTAGTGTTGCTAATTTAAGAAATTGCCAACTTTGATGGCATGGAACCACCCTGGCTTTTACAGTCTTCAGAATTTTGGCCCTCTGTTTATGTAGACTTTGTTGAAGAAGAAAATTAAGAATATAAAAAAACGTTTTCTTGTACCCAACAGTATAACTGTATTCTACAAGAGAAGGATGAATTGTTTGATATTTCCAATTACACTAAATCTTATGAAAATATTAAGAATAACATTTTGGATTAGACGCTTTACTTTGAAAGCTAGAAAACATGCAAATTTGACAAATGTTCCTACAGCTGAAGAGCTTCAAGTTGTAGAAGAATTCTGGATCCGTAGAATTCAAAGAGTAGCATATAATTTGGAAATTTCGGCATTAGAAACTGATAAAAGCATATCTAAGAAGTCATCCATATATTCCTTTTTCCCCTTTTTAGACGATAAAGGAATCTTACGACTTGGAAGAAGATTACAGTTTTCCGATTTCAGCACCGAAGAAAAACATCCTATCCTCTTGCCTCCATATTCGAAATTTGCGGAACTGATTATTAAAAGAGAACATAACAAGTTGATGCACAGTGGAGTTACAGCCACTTTGACCAGTCTTCGAAAAGATTGTTGGATACCGAAAGGCCGACAGCTTGTGAAAAAAATACTTAGAGACTGTCTTATTTGCAGAAAGTATATAACAAAACCTTCTCAACGTATCACCGCACAGCTGCCTAAGACAGAATAGTCGAGACTCCACCATTTCTTGTTTCTGGAGTGGACTTTGCGGGCCCAATTTGGCTTAGATCTGCAACCGGAACTGATAAATCGTACATAGTTCTTTTCACCTGTGCTCTTACCAGAGCCCTTCATTTAGAGCTAGTGTCTCCAGTATGTCAACAGAAAAATTTTTTATGGCTTTTAGACGATTCGTATCAAGCCGAGGACATTGTGACACAATTTATTCGGATAATGCCAAAACCTTTCAAAAGGTAAAACGACAATTCAAATATTTTTCAAAAATACTGAAGGGTTACAAATTTCAAGATTTTCTTGCCAATAAAAACTGGAAATTAATCGCAGAACGTGCTGCATGGTGGGGAGGATTTTATGAACGTTTAGTGAAGTCTGTGAAGGATTGTTTGAGAAAAATAAGGGTTGACTACTATTTTGACAGAAGTTGAATATATCATAAATCAAAGACCTTTAACTTATACTTACAATGACGTGGAAGAACCACAGCCTCTGACACCAGCACACTTTTTTAACTTTGGTCGAAAAAATCATAATTATCCACTACATTTTATCGAGATGATTGACAAGAATTCGAATAGAAGTTATCTGATGAAACGACAAGTGTACCAAACAAGGCTTTTAGAACATCTCTGGAAACCATGGAAGGAACAATATCTACTTGACTTGCGAACAGCTTACTAGGGATAGCATTCGGATAATCCTATCCCTAGTAAAGAATTAAAAGTTGGAGATGTCGTTCTTTTGGAAGGATCTAGAAAGTCCAAACTCTTATGGGAACTTGGTGTGGTAATAAAGTTATACAGGGGGCGAGATCAACATGTTCGTTCTTGTTTAATTAAGACGTCCAAAGGACACATTAAGCGACCCATACAACTTTTATATCCTTCAGAAGTTGTGAACAAACTTTAGAACTATTGACTGAACTACCAACTCCGAAATTTAAGGAGAACTTTTTGAACTTATTGATTATTCAATAATTTCATATGTTTAATTGATTAATTTGTTTTATTTTATATTTTTGTAGATGTTCAAGAAGAATATTGTTTCTTTTTTTTTAAATTTGTGACAGTAACTGTAAGTATTTTTATTTTATTTGAATTTAATTGTTATTCTTCTTAATTGTGTGAACTCCAGGAGTTCAGGTGGGGAGTGTACAGAAATATGATGTCATACGGCGATAGTAGCGCCCCCACCTGAAGTATTAAAAAGGGAATTAGATGTTAGACGGGAAAGGCTACGCCTTGTCCTTTGTTTTGTAGAATTCCATATGAAGATTTATTAACTGTTTAACTATATATAGTGTAAATAAATATTTAAATTAACGTTTCTTCGAATCAATCATAGATATAAAGTTCCATATAGATAGATTTTTAGGTAGAATAGAATTTCGACTTAAAGATAGCCTTTAGCGACATTAGCCTTTCGCCGCAGTCAAGCATTTCCTTTGTTAGCTAGATTGATCAATTGATCAATTCTAGGCAATTGCCAATACTTTTTTTACCCACTGTATATCTGATCTTGATAGTATGACGCAAAAGGAACTTGATTGCTTTGAAGGGGAATATTCAAGTATAAATATTCACAAAAAATATTGGTGAGTCAATGAATATAAATACACCTTTCCTTTCAAATCGTTCAATACAAGAAAATTGTAGAGAATCAGATTGTAGAGAATTGCTAGAAATCAAAAGTTAATTCATTGGCAATTCGAAGAGCTCTCTGATAAGAAGAATCAGAATCATCGCGCTGAAGGCCTAAATTACGAAAGCGTTCTCTGTACGCTTAACTTCTCTTTCGTTATTTAAATCCACTGAATTTTCACTTTTCATTGAAATGGAACAGAAGAACAGGACATATTTCAGTGTAATACGTAACGTATTATATAATGTAAAAGTTCATAATAGCATAAAAAAGGGGTGTCATGGATACATAGACAGCTGGGGGTAAAGCTGTAAGGAAGCTATGTCACATAGTGAGCGGCATTTTCAAGGGCCAATGCCCGTACTTACAAAATTTCGTTTCTCTCGTATCTGTCCACCAACGGCCGAGCAGTCAAGTCGCTGAACACTGGTAGTTCATCTGGGGTTCGAATCCCAGCGAACGGGCTGGCTGTATGGCCGTTTTCGTGGTTTTCCCCATGTGTAACATGCATGCGATCCAGTTTCCCTTGGAAATCATTGTCCTCCATAAAGACATCCCTTCCCTTACGCAGATAGCGCTGGAATGCTTTGCTGGGTTTATATAAACGAAATCAAACCATTTCTCTCGTGTTTACTAAGCTATAGTAGATTATGCATTACTTATTTTACTAAGTGTAATAATCTTTTGAAGACAGGCTTACAGGAAATCATGCAAGAATTACGATAA
This sequence comes from Stegodyphus mimosarum, assembly GCA_000611955.2. Taxonomy (NCBI): domain Eukaryota; kingdom Metazoa; phylum Arthropoda; class Arachnida; order Araneae; family Eresidae; genus Stegodyphus; species Stegodyphus mimosarum. Next base: position 11,816 of record KK117025.1, read on the forward strand.
ATAAAAGTCACTCTTAAAGTATACGACACTTGTTTCGTCTAATTGCAGATTTTTGAAGCCATCACCTTGAAAATGCTCGAAAGAAGGAAGCCCGAACTTCTAAAAATAGATGATAGTTCCGATTCTGGAAAAATTGTATTGCACGTTCACCATCAGAGAGAAAAGAAGTGGTACCAAAGATTGTGTCCCTTTTTTTTAATTAAAAATCTAGTTATGCGTTTGAATTTTAATCGTGGCAATATTTCTTACCTAAACTGTGGCTACAAGAAAACGATTTATTTTTTTCCCATTTACTTTTCTTCCATGTTTCTAAATGTTGTAACAGGCACTTATGTTCTGTAACAAAACCATCATTTTTTTTGCTTGAATAAATTAAGAGTAATTGTATATGTGCTCTCAAAACTATTTGCCAAGTTGTGAGGCTAAATTTATATAACTTGTCAAGATGCGAAGAAGACAACTCTTAAAATTACCTTTACAAAAACAGCAAAAGTATTCACCTCGTGTTCTCTTGGTTCCACATGCTCTCTCTCTCAATGGTATTTATTGATATGAATGTTAGTTTAAGGCCTTTTTCTGGCCACAAACCCCCTCATAGCCACCCGATTGATCCTTAAGCTCAACCAGACACATTTTGTTCGGACAAAATTGACATATAGTATCGGGAGAGCTAATTAAACCTTCAATCATACAACAGTTAGTTATAGCTTTCTTAGTCTTTAGTTCTAAATCATGAAAAAAAGCGATTATATATCTTGTCAGGCATACTTTTTTGTGAAAGAAATAGACAATGATTAATTAGAACCAACCAGCTAACGAAAACCAAAGGTAAACCAAACGCAATTAAAATTCCAATAATTCAAAATACGTGACTTGTAGTACGTGTTACTTAGCCCTTGATCACTAAAGTGAGAGGTAGCAGAGTCGGTTTTTGGCGCCAAATCAAAGGACACCCTTTTCTAAACTACAGCCGAATCTAAAACACATATCGGGGGAGTTTTCATGATGCTGAAAAGTGCTTATATATAATTCAAATGGAAATCTTAATCTACTAATTTATATTTCAGAATATATACGAGTATTGAAAATACACCGCATATAATTTTTGTTTGCATATGTAGTTTATACTTTATAATTAAAAATGTGTGTTTGAAAGTTTTGTATTTGAAATAGTCATATTGTGTTTTTTTTTTATTTTGTTTTTGTTTTTGAAATATCAGTATTATTGTATATCCAAAATATAAATACCGTTGTGTATAATAATTTTGAAATAAATTTATTAAAAGTATTATTTTGTATGTTCTTTATTTTCTGTTTTACAAAGGCTGAATTTTGTACATAAAAACCTCAGATGAATTTCGATCGCTATTCGGGAGGGTTTGGTTTGGTTTAGCTTATTGAGGCAAAGCACACTAAGGATATAAGCCGAAGGGAAAGGATGCCTTCGTTGAAATTGAGTCAGAAAGAAAATTGAAGAGAAATTGACTCATTGTACAGATGAGGAAAACTACAAAAATCTCAAGCTGCCCAGCCGTTCGCCTAGAATCGAACCCAAATCGGAACTACCAGTGTTCAGAGATTTTACCAATCGGGCCGCTGGAGAGACCTTTTCAGGACGAAGAGAATTTCCATTGCCTACGTTTCCCAACTGTGCAAATTTTGTCTCTTATTTGTGTGCATGATATCGGATAAGCTTCCTTTAAATACGTTTCTGAACCAGCATTCAACAGAGAAAATTTATGGGTGTGATAAATTTACGCGGTGTAATAATAAACTAATAAATAAGCGAAACATAAAAATTAACATAAACAGCATTTAAGCTGAAACGTTATTGCCGCTGACTGCATTTTCGCTGGAATTAAACTCCAGCTTTATTAAGACATTGTTAGTATAGCCTTCATTGGTTAATATAGCTTTAGTCATGTCAACTTCAAATCAATTACATTTCACTTTCGTAGAAGGCATGGAAAACTCTTATACAAAGTTCCATTTCAGGTTGTTCTTTGTATACGACGTTTTCCATTGCAAATTTTAAAATTCGCAATTTTCCTATGCAAAAACTGAATTAAAAACCAGCGAAATTGCAGCAATAAAGTTTCAGTTTACAGAATTAATTTATTTGGTATTGCAAATTCGGACCAGAAATATGTTGACCATCCCGGTACTTTTTTGATATAGCGACCGCCGAGACTAAATCGCCAATCAACCGAGATACCTCGCCAAAATCTGCCTGCGTGTTCTTATACGCCACCACGTAGTGGTATGCACTGGTGTGCTAAAATTAAGGACGAAGTCGAAAAATTAGCATATCAGCTGAACGAAGAGGGAGAGCGGACAGAAAGACCAATCAGGAGATTAAGTAAGGTGATGTACGGTAGCACATGCGCAGATATGCAAGTAGACGTAATGGGGGAGTGTCTGAGTAGTATAAAGCATGTTGTCTGTGTAAGATCAGTACTTCTGGCAAAGAGATTGCACGCCGTATAGCAGTTAAAATCACACCGAGTTACTCCTCAGCGAGAAATGGCGAATAATCAATCTGTTAGACGACATCTGGATGCTTTTACCCGAGGTCGAATCATTGGGAAGTTGAAGGAAGGCCGCAGTGTGACAAGTGTGGCTGCAGAGTTCGGAATTGCTCACAGCATGGTTTCACGACTTTGGAGACAATTTCAAACTACAGGAACAGCTATCCGGGGGTTTAGTAGTGGTCGTCCACGAGGAACCACACCCGCAGATGACCGGTATATTGCCTTACAGGCCAGAAGAAACAGGCGGCAGACAGCGGGAGAAATCGCTAGACACACGACACAGGCGACTGGACGACCGATATCGCGTTTTACCGTGGCCAGAAGACTGCACGGTGGTGGTCTGTTTGCACGACGCCCTGTACGGTGTGTACCTCTAACGCCTGCCCATCGGGAAGGCGTTCTCTGTGGTGCCGGGAACACCGGAATTGGAGAGACAATGAATGGGGACGAGTACTCTTTACAGATGAGAGCAGATTTAGTCTGAGTTGCGATTCTAGACACATACACATCTGGACAGAGCGGGAAACATGCAATAACTCCTTCAACATCATCAAAAGGGACTGTTTTGGAGGTCGGTCGCGGAGTTCTCTCTCGAGCAGACATAATGCTTGGTAGCCGGACAGACCTTCATATCTCCCAAGGAGGTTCGTCACCTGGGACTGCTATTGTAACAAGGTTCTTCTTCCTTACATGCGTCTTTTCACAAGGGCTATGGGTCCTCAGTTCCTCTTCATGGACGACAACGCTCCACCTCATCGCACAGTTACTGTCGAAGAGCTGGAGAGTGAAGATATTGAACACATGGATTGATCGGCAAGGTCTCTGGATCTAAACCCCGTCAAGTATGTACGGAACTTACTAGGGAGACCCGTGGCAGCACGTAACTTATCGCCAGTAACGATTCCGAAACTGCGATTGGTGCTGCAAGAGGAACGAGCAGCAGTGTCTCAACAGCTCATTACCAACCACATATCCAGCATGCACAAATGATGTGAAACCTGCCTAGCAGTCAGGGGAGATCATATCCCCTATTAAAGACCGGATGTTTCTTGCTGGACACCCATCACAGGGATGTTTCGGCCTTCAGTCGCATTGCGCTCCATGCTACTTTTTCAATAAAGCTTCTTTTTATCCCTCTGATTTCTCTTTTAGTAAGTGTTGCTTACATTACTCATGTCCTTACGTACTGGGGATCTTACGGTATTAAATGTGTTGATTTGGAAAGTTTTTGTACAAAGTTATATTGAAAAAACCGTCTCGTCCTTAATTTTTGCACACCAGTGTATTAGCGCCATATTGCATTTCCGCTCTCGCCGCGTGTTCTTATATTATTCATTTTTAATGAGGTTTTCGAATTCGCATTGTTTGTTTAAAAATATATTCATTTCTTTTTTGTATAAATATGATGTTAAGAATCTTTAAGAGGTCTTTTACCCGACAAACGAATACGCAAAAATGGCCATAACATGACACTTTATGTTTGCGACGAAACCATTTGGAGGCGCAATGTTAAAAATTGCAAAATAAAAAAGGGCCTCCGTTTTGGAAATTGGTTCAGCGGGTTCCAGAATATTGTTCATCACTACTATTAGATTTGTATATTTTGGGGCAGAGGAATTGATGTCCATGAAATAGTGTAACAAGCAGCTTAATATGTGTGAAAGCGCTACAGTTGACTGAAAAAATTGCATGTAGTAAAATAATAATAATAAGGACAAGAATTCTTAAAAATATTCTTAAGGAACGACATGTAATTGGACTGGGGTACGACTCGGTCCCCCTTGTCAATGAAGACTTTATGACCAATATAGGTCGCCCCGATCATACCACGCTTGTTATTAAATAAGAAACATACAAAAACAAAACAAAAACGTACAAAACAAAAATACAAACAAGACAGATTGACAAGCAGGACCAACACAAAGCATCCGATTAAAATTTTCGTTTGGTAAACTTCACGTTAAACCAATAAGCTCTATCAAAGATCAACACTCGGCCCGTTTAAAACAGTTTTAAAATCAAAATTACATTGAAAAGTTTAAAATCTTAAAATCAAAAGAACACAATTTCAATTACAATAAAATATACAAAATACATGATATTCAACCGAAATAACTTATTTACAAACCTTATTTTATAATACTATCAAAACATATTCCTGTTTTATCTACAATTTTTGAAATTTTATAATATACAAATGTAAGATCAATCACTCAACTTCAAAGATCAGAACAGTCTGAGATCCCAATACCACAGATATTTCTATTAAAAATCAAATAATTCATAAATACTCTGGCAGCCCTCTTAAGTATCATAAGATCCACCATATCTACATTACGCTTTAACTCTCTGAGGGGCAGGATAAGGCAATGAACGTTTTCAGAAAAACTATTGTTTTATTTACTATATTAGGTGTTACAATGAAATTATTTGCAACAATTACACATATTTTGTCCAAGACGCGTGAAAAAAAATGATCACTTCTGGTGGTTACTGTCAGTGACCACCACCAACAGAACACATCACTACAAATCAGTCTCTATGATACTCATGGAAACAGTTTTTCTTTTTCAAGCAGACTGCAACATTACATATGCTGCATTCCCACACTGTTCTTACAGGCCTTTTTCTTGGTGCTGCAGAGCGCACATCGTCTTGATGTTGTCGTCGGTGGATGATGCTTATTTTCTTGAAGACGAATTGCTGCATTAACTACTGGCTTATGTTTCTTGATTGCGATCTAGTGAGTTAAAGGGAATTTCAAAAACGGTCAGTGTGAGTGGTTTTCAAACCACTCACACGAGTAAGACGTTCAGTAGAAAAGGTGGTTACTGTAGGTAACCAGCGCTCTTCAAAGAGTTAAATCTGCAAGACGAATTGATTCAAACTATTTACAGTCACACAAATAATATCCTGAGTCGTCATAAACTTTACAATCATTGCATAAAGGATTTTCCTGAATACGAAATATTTTAAGATAAGCGAGGAAACGGCCATACCCGGTAATAAATTGATTTGAGTCAATATTATTATATATTCATTTTCAAGGAAATTTTAATATTTCGTATTAAACCTTGATTTCGGTCAGACCGTTCCCACGACTCTCTCCATTGATCAGTATAGTAAGATTTCATGGATCTAATTGCAAAACTTTTTGAACCCGAAGTTTCAAAAAATGGAACATCCTCGCCTAAAGCGGCATGTTTAGCTAGGCCCATTCTTTACCAAGCCATCCTACATGTGATTTGACCCAGTGAGTTCTAATACAAAAACTTTTCTGCGGGGATTTCAAAATATCTTTAATATTTAAAACCAAATAATTATCTGTAACAGGAGCAGCCATTAACACGAGGACTGATAAACAATCAAAATAAATATCTATTTCGGATTTGCATTTTAATTTTTCTTTAATCCATTTCAAGGCTTCGAGTAAAGCGCAGCAATCTGATTGAAAAACGGAATTATGTATATTAAGTTTAAAACATTTGCTATCACTTTCGGCTCCGCAATAAAAAACACAGAAGGCTGCACCATACTTCTCATCAATTCCAGAATCGTCAATAACACCAACAGTGAGAATTTTTTATCGAAAGAAAATGTAAAAGTTTCAACTGGATGATAATAAAACTTTTAATTTTTTTCAAACATATGTTTAGTAACTAGGATGTCATTATGTAAAATAAAATCATTTTAAGTGTTCTTAAAAGAAATTTATCTAAATAAAACTTATAAAATATAGACAGAGGGAAAATGCCAGATAAAACAAAAAGCTTATCTGACATGTGACTATTATTGTTATTATATAATGTGTTTCTTGTTTATACATTCACGCTTCACGACCTTGGCGAAATTATAAGTGAAATCTTGGGTGCAAATCTAAAAGGGCCAAATATGATTGAAGGCCGCTATAACAAAGAAGTACCTCCATACCTGTGAATGGTTTGTTGATAGTAGACAAGTGCGTCTTTCCGTGTGTTAGATGTTTTATAAAAATGCTTGAAGCATGACTTTCTAGAATTGGTATTCTTTGGTAAGTTGTGTGTTTGGAGGCAGAAGGTGAAATGAGCCATCTCTCGTGTGTTGCAGGTCACAGGATCATATTTTCCTTTTTTTGATTATTCTTGCCTTGATAGATTATTAGGTGCATCCTTTCAACGTTTGCTGTAATATGTTCAGGCTTTGTGTATAAGTTAAGTTCAATACATAGATTTGTGAAAACGCAGACGTACATTCTTAGTACACACCTTTGAAAGTTTATCTGCTGAAGCTAATATCCCGTTTCATCTACATGCAGTTGTTATCCAACTGTCTGTCAGTGCGAAGATTTGTTTAATTTATAATGATATACTATTTTAGTCAGGATGTGCCAAATAAACATATACTCAAATCAAACGGAATTCGCTGATTTGATCTCTGTTGATGCAGTTAAGAACAAACTAACTTTTGTAGCAATGTTATAATGCAGTATGTTTCATGTACATCCATTCTACAAATACGCTAATAAAAGCACGATTGTATTGGAATTCAATGTGAGCATATTTTTATTTTTGAACAGCCTGTATAATTCAAATCCTTCAAACCGTAAAACAAGCATGAAATGTTATAACTCGTAAGTAAGTTAATATAGATACAGTGCAGTATAACTCGTAAGTAAGTTAATATAGATACAGTGCAGTTCTGTTTCATGTGCTATATTAAGAATTGTATTATACAAGATGTTCCCGAATTCAACCTCTATATGTAGAGGACAGATAGAGGATTTCAAGAGGATGGAAAATTGCCATAGAACATGGAGTTTCAAACCACGTTTAGTGAGAGAAAATAATTATGAAAAATAGTTATGAAGGGTGTGACGTCAAATGGAATAGAAAAGCCCAATAGTAAGTAGTAAAACATTATTTGACGTAAAGTAAAATTACAGTGCATCAAAGTCTAACGACAGAAGAGAGACCGCTAGACATTTTTATAGGAAATGTTCGAAGTTAGGCCGCGAAGATCATTTCACAGCCGATACCTACGGATGAATGATCGCTGGACGCGTTCAAACATACCCGTTGTGCTCGTGACGTCTGAAGATCTATGAGCCGTGCTGTCAGATCTCCAGTGTATCCACAGCCGTCTGATAAACAATCGATTTCAGGTAGCCCAGAAGAAGAAATCCGAGGCATGACGAAGAAGCGTGGAGGCCGAGCAACAAACCGCTTCAGGATATGTAGTATTGAGAATATCCAGTATATGAAGTATCCAGAAGATGAGTATCTTCCAGGATATGTAGTATTGAGGTGCTTATCACAGCAATCGTAAAATGTGTTGTTTTTATGTATGAACCACATGTTGAGATGCTCAGTTGTCGATATAATCTGCATCAAATCCGGGAAGACGCGCTGCAGGAAAACAAAGTAATTGTCCCCATTCAGGCGTTCGGACAGAAGATACGGTCCAACAGATGATCATCCAGAACTCCTGCACAGATGTTGATACCGACTTGTGTTGCACTTTCGACGAGACAGTGCTGTGCAGATTTTTGGACTACCACATATGCGTATTGTGCGTGTTCGTAAAGCAGTCTTCACCTGGGAACAAACTGTGGCAGAAACTGTGAATCATTCTGTGTGGCATCAATCATCCAACGAACTCTGCCCGAAAGGGGTAACCGGCATCGCCTAGCAGTTGGATCTTCTGCACGTGAAAGTAGTGCATGTTTTCCGCACGCAGAGTCTTACACGCCATTTTGTACCGTATACCCAGTCCAGCTGCAATCTATCGTGTACTGGTCAAGGAGGCAACGGCAGATCGTTGCAATACTTAGTTTCTGTTTCAGGTGTGAGACACTGCATTCTTACTACGCCTCTTTATTTAGAAGGATTCTGTCTCCCTTTGATCAATGTTTATGAAGGTGGAATGCGTTACATTCCTTTGTGGAATATACTCCTTATATTATTGCCTTTGTTCTCCTGATGAGGAGGGACCTGTAGCTGCCCTCGAAATCGATTGTTTTTTGTAAATGTACGCCAAATACAAGGTTGCTTCAGCGAATTTGATTATAAATGAGTCTCTTACAAATTCGTTTTTTTAACGCTTCAATTTAAATGTTTGTGAAGACTTAATTTTGATTTGTGTTCTACTTGAGGTAACCAAACTGTCTAGCATGGTTAAATAAAGATTTCCTAGTTATTGTAACTTACGATTTTTTGATAAAACTGTTAAGTAGAAGATAGTGTACTTAAATGCCTTAGCTGTGTTACATGTACGACATTTTGTCATCGGAGTATGAACATCGATCGACGGCTTCTCGGATATTGCACATTAAACGTCTTCTCAGGGGATAATGCACTTTGTACAGGCTGTGTACTTAGCACTTTTTACAGGCTTTGTACAGATTATGTACTTGTCTCCATTTCCACATTCTTGGCCGTAAATCAGATGCATATTCCTCGTTCATGTAATTTTGACGTGTTGTTTCCGAATGAAGTTTAACTCCCGTGAATTCAACAATGCCCGCTAATGAATTTGTTCGCTGCGTTATTTTCGCCATATGCATAGGAAATTTGCATACGAGAATTGTCTGTTTCTCCACTGCAGTGCTCCTAATCCTCGCATTTGTTTGGCCACTCTCTTCTTCAGGCTCACTGTCTTCTCGACTCTATGTTTGCGATTTTCAGCGACTAAACGTGGTTTGCGATCTTATGTCGCATGGTATAAATACTCTTGATACTACTTATCATTCTATTGATATTTACTATCATCCCTCTGAATTTATCGGTCGAATTCGGCAATACGCTGCATATTCGCTATCATAGTATTGAAATGAAAGATACCTGAAATATATTTTGTTTTATTCGAAAATATTTAAAGTGCACAATGAAAAACTCTCATTAGTAAAGAAAACCGGAATAAGAGTAAAATGAATCACTATTACGCGTACAAAATTACGTCATATAAATATTCAATGCTCCGATGTTTCATACAAGGTTATGTCACTGCTTAAGCATGTACTCCTTCTTTGCAATTATTATTTTTCACAACTGCCTTCAGTACATATTTACATAATCTAAATTTTAATTGAGAATTTCAAGATACTGATTTCAAAAGTGTAACCAAAAAGAAAAATATAATTTTCCATAACGCTTCAGATGAATACAAAATGAGATAATTCTATTGAAACGTTGGAAATTCAGCCTTTCCAAATCAACGTTCTTAGTATTGCGTTATTGCCAAGTCAGAACTCCATATTTGAGATGTGCGACAAGAATATGATAGATACTATCTGCTTCTTTCTCTTCCCAATCAAAATTTCCTCATCAACATTTTTCCAACCAAATTTTTCTCCCACCAAAATTTAAAAGGCATGTAAACCACTTTCAAAGTACTGTAAGATTCTAGCTAAATTAACTTTATTGGTAGATCTTGACCTGAACTATTAAGTGACTGTTTCCTAAGCTCTACTTTATTGGTAGATCTTTACCTGGACTATTAAGTGACAGTTCGCTAAACTCTACTTTATTGGTAGATCTTTACCTGAACTATTTAGTGACTGTTCGCTAAGCTCAAACTGTATCAATGACAAGGCGTACGAAGGGTGAAAATACCCTTTTATTCAACAGAAGAAATAATCTCCTGATGGCACTCCTGGTGTTTAAAACTTAGCCAATACTTTAAATATGGAAAATCATTGGCATGTCATTTCAGAAAAAGTCCGAATTTGTGTCAAAGCACCTATGTATATTAGAACACTGCTATATAAAGCTAATACATATCCTAAGTCGCTCTTTCGAGACATGAAAAACGCAAACTGAATTTCGTCAATTGGCCCAGTAGAAGGAGCGATATAGAACTGTACCCCCTTTATTTCGCAGTGTACAAAATCGAATGACATATGAATGGCGTCAGTTTTGTTTCTTAATCAAAAATAATTGCACACATAAACAAAAATAAGCTTGTTTATTTAACATGCCCGTAAAATAAAAATCGTTTCCTCATACGACAGTACTACTTCTGGCTTTACACAAAACGCAGTCATCTTTGAAAATAACTATCTCATCCTTTTGGCCATCACAAACTCGTGTTGTTTTGATCTTGCATCTGTTTGCATCAATGACGGTCGTAGCACTGAGTTTCAAATCATTCGGTAAAGTAGAATTACTCCAGTCACTGTGATAAACGTCTTGAATGACGCCATTCTCTACTCTCACCCTCAAGTAACCATCAATGAAAATTTCTATGATCTCTTTTATGAGTCCGAAGCTGTAAACAGTTTTGGTCTCAGATCCCAATAGGCGAGTTATTGCACACACAGATCTTAGTTGGCTTGTTGTAGATATGGACTTCTCCGACGACTTTTGCGAAGGAAGATAATCAATGGATGCTTCTGAAGTTCTGGAACAAAATAAACATCATTTTTAGTTTATGCCAGAATTAAGATTTGTCAATAAATTGATCATTGATATCATTGCAATGAATTAATTATATCGCAACTGCAAATTTCAGTTGTGACATTCGATTTAAATTTTATCAAGAATTAACCACTTGCAGTTCTGCCCGAGTACCGTTCGAGTGCGCGAAAGGGGATTCCCCGATTTGTGCGTACACCACTCGGGCAGTATATTCTGCTACACCAATCCCCTAATTTGCTCGACCTTTTACCTTTTTTTTTACTTTGCAGTGTTTGTAATATATATCTCTAGCCAAAGAAAGATGTTCTCTGCTCTAGCAGTCAAGGAGAGATTGGATTTTAAAACTAGTTCAAGGACAGGTTTTACTGCTTTTTCTTTAGGCCTTGTCTGTTGCTCAAAAAGGAATGATATCAGAAAAAGTGTTAGAAAAGAAACCACATATTTTCGTCACGATTATGATATTAGATTCTGCTTACCTCCATGTTTTAAACTCTATTATAGCAAGGCTGAATTCCGTTTGTGAAAGGAGGTGGAGAGATCCAGTTTGACCATATGGTCATTTTTACGTTACCGTATATTGACCAAGGCTGAATTTTGAAAAGAAGTAAAAACGTAAGTACTTTTTAAAAATTGTTTTTTTTTCCTAGCGTTTATCTTCCGTAAAGTGTTCTTTCTAATTTTGCACTTTCATAAAAAAAAAGCTAGCGTTAAGTAAAACTACCTCATTTTCGCCATAATTAAAAATTATCTTAAAGTACTTGAAGGCAATCTTGACTGCTGATTTGAATTCATATAATCGATTTGAACATAAAATTGTTTGTTAAAAATATGCTTATTTTTTGTCACAGTGGCAGAAAAATGAAACTGGTAAGTGTTTAATTCTTTCCTTTATGCCTTATTTTGTCACGTACTCCCTCAGTAAGGAGGGCTATGCATACTTTGATGGAAAGCCGCGTAGCTTGAAATGGAGACGAATCCGTAACCCGTTTTGATTTCGAAAAAAAATTTTGTTCATGCCACTTGCCCAGAGATCCGTTGATCCGAGCAGATGGGAACGCCTTACGTTGTCACACTTGGTAAGTTTTGAAAGTTAGTTGCACTTTGTCCTAAGAATATGTATTGTTAGACTGACTGTACATAGACCTTTCTTTGATTGTAGCTTCTCGCAGAGTTACCAGAGATTTAGGCCAGCTATTATACTGAACAGCAGTGCTTCTCAGACGAAGAACGGCACAATGGTATACGCGAGAAATCTAAGGATTAAAAACAAAATTCAATTTTGGAAAGACATGGTGAAAGGTGGTTCCCTTGAAATGTTTAGCTAGTGCTGTAATTCGAATTCTACAAAAAAATCTAATGTGGATACCACGTGACTTCCATGTACGGCTTATTAAATTATACACATTTTTGTTGTATTTCGTTTAAGCTTATTTCCTCGAATTTCATTAAAGATATATTTCTCCTTTAGTTATTCAGTTCTCATTTAGCGGCAAGGCAAAAATACATAAAAACTCCAAACACCTTCATTACAAATTTTAAAATAAAGGAAAACATAAAACACCAAACATATTTATAAGCAGTTTAAAAAAACAATTTTACAATTAAAATTAGAGTTACCATGCAAAAACAAACAATTCGGCCAGCGGGCATTAAGACAGATTTCTTGGTGCACAAAATTTAAAGTTTACTTTTGGTCTTACTCGGCAAAAAGACACTGAAATTAGTGCAGAAATTGACGTAATTCACTATGCTACTGAGAGTTTCAAATGTAAAAAAATGATAGCCTCGTTAGTCTTAGTATTACTTGAAGAGCTTTTAAACTGTAGATAATTCTACAACTATTGCATGCAGATTAACTAAAGGCTTTAAAACTCTTAACTTGGACATAAGAACATCATAATTCAATAACTTTTAAAGCAAAAAATGCACAATTTACCAACATCTAAGGATGAAAATTTAAGATTTAATATAAAAGTAATCAAAAGTAAATTAATAAGCCCAAGACTTGCGCTAAAGCTGCAAAGTAATAAACCATATATGTTTGGTGCAGCCGATTGCAACAAAAAGGGAGGTACACAACTACACGTTACAGCAATGCAGTATACAAAATTTCAAATTTCTGAAGCTACTTGTTTTTTAATTATGCGAGAAACATGCATAAGAGCGTACAAACATTCATTCCATTTTACAATCCATTTTGGAAAAAAGAGCCCTTTATTTTGTCCGTACGCACAGCTATTGTGTAAAAACATCGTTCAAGTGAACGAACGGGCAAAATGGGTATTTTCGTTGAAATATGATACTCGAAATTTTTTGCGATTACATTCCTTCCTACAAGCAAGTAAAAAAAAAATTGCTAGAGCTCGTAAATTAACGCCTACCATGCTTGCGAGAAAGTTTAATCCTCATTTTGAACTAATGAAGGCAAAGAAATTCAGTTGAGTTCAAAATTTGTGTACGTCTACAATAAGTCACATGACATCCTGTTTATGAATAAAAGGAAAGAAGGAGTTATTACACTTAAAAAGCGATCTTATCTTTTGAAATTCAGTTTAACCATGTTCCCTTTTTATGAAAAAAACAGTTTACATTTATTGGAAAAAAAGCGGTAAACTTTCTTGTACCATTTAATTCAGTATACTTATGTGAACAAAATTTCGCTTCTGTGCTCAGAATGTAGAAATTAAAGCCATCTTACGTGAAAAATCCTAATCACGAATTCCGTGATTTCTTTCGACCATTGACCGAGACATAAAAATGAAAGTTGTTGTCATAGAACCAAGTCCAGTTCTCTGACTGAAATAGGAAGTTAATATGTTTATTAACTGTGGCAAAATATTGCACTTATTTATACTAATGCTTCACATGCTGTCATTAAGTTATTATTATTAGTAGTATATTTATGCAATCAGTAATTAATTTGCATGTAATTAATTTTACTTTTGTGTTTTCACTTCATAACGTCATAACTTAATAAATGTTCTAAAAATTTAATCGCTGTTTCACTCAGCGAAATCTGATAATTTATTTCAAGGATGCGATATTAAAAAACTATAATCTGATAATTTATTTCAAGGATGTGATATTAAAAATCTATGTCAAAACCCAGAGAATTTATGGATGAGGTATTTTCCTTCCATTTTTTTCGTTTATTTCATAGCTAACCAATATTTAAGAAGACGTATCTAAACGAATGTCCGGCTGGAATATTTATATATTATAATGCAAAAATATTTGAAAGAAAAATTTTATTATTGAATTCATGAAATAGAAAAAAAAATTAATCGTCTTTATTATAACAATATTTCTTCATAAAATGTCGTGAAATTATTCGTGTTTGTCGAATGCGCCATGAAACTGAGTGAGCGGTAGGTTGGTTGGTTTGGTTTATTTTACTATGGTAAAACATGCTACAGTCATCTGCCTAAATGAAAGACTGCCTTCGTGGAGGACATTCTAAAGAAAACTGACTCGTATCTACGTTAGAATGGGGAAAACCACGAAAGCGCTCATGCAGCCAGCCTGAATCTTGGGATTCGAACTTAGATCAAACTACCACTGCCCAGTCGCTTTGCCGCTCGGACACTGGTGAGCCAGCGAGTGATCGATGTGAATTAATTAAGTAATTGGGCATCTTTAGTTGCAGTATAGGAGCCCTATTTTTAAGAATCCTAAGAACCAACAAATTATTATTGCGTATAAAATTACTAATTTTATCATGGCGTGCATTTCCACGAAGAATTTCTCTGATTTTATGGGAATAGCTGAGACTTGGAATACCAAATGTTTCCGCAATTACGGAAAAAAAAAGGAGTCGCGAATTACTTCCGTCATAATAGCTAGGCTACTTTTAACACTTAAATAATTTTAATATTACGGTAGCTAAATTAATTAGTAGTATAATAATATTTCAATGTAATTTATTCCAGACATATATTCTAGTTGACTTTCGGCCATCAGTTGTTCCTATACTCTTACAGAATAAAAGATAACTTTTGCGTTTCGAAATTTCTTTAATTTTTATTCTTGTTGTATACTATATGGATAAATATACGTGATGGATGTAATACCGTGTGGTATTATACCCGTAGACTGTATTGGTCCATATCCATTGCATTATATCCATACAGAAAATACATTTCGACTCTTAAGATTAGGCTGAACAGCGCAAATGTAGTTTCTGTTAACGCAAATAACTGTGCATTGAAATAATTTTAATACTTATAATTGTAGAGTCACTAGGTTCCTCTGAAGCAGGAAACGTGAAAAATATACAATGCCCTCTCCGGGACTCGAACCGTGGACTTCTCGAATACTAGTCGAGTGTGCTTCCAGTTGCACCACGAAGACATGCAGAAAAGAGAGCGAAAATAATCTTATATACTTTCCCTTTTGATGGGGATTACTGGGGATTAAGGAACCCAATCGTAAAATCCTAGTCTTGACGAACTGTCCTCTGCCACCTTTTAGTTCGAGCGCCATTTGTAGAGTCCTTAGTGTTTTTGCTGCTGGAGACGCCAAAAATGTACAGAGCCTCGCCGGGATTCGAACTCTGGACCCCTCAAATTTATACTTTGAAGGCAGGCGGGAGAAAATACCTTATATCGTAATTAAATTGATTAATAATATAATAATAATTCTTCTTTAGAATTTCTATCCGAAATTGATTAAAAAGTATTCTTATTCAAAAATCCGAGCCAGAAATTTGAACCTTGATTCAGAAATTCTAACTCTGAAACGATCTGTCGACTTGCATTGGAAAATATTCAGCATCATTGTTTTAAAATTAAGAGCATATCTCTTGCCAGTCAGCCGCAGATACAAGACTGCTAACTCGAAGAAACTTATTGATTCACAATTACACGAACTTTTGTCAACATCTAATAGAGAAAAAAAAATATGAATTTTCCTTCCATTGCATTAGCATCCAAATAGTATATGAATGTGTTACGTTCAAAATATATCAAGATGTTATGTTACAATATATGTCAAGGCACCAGTTGTTATGGTGCTAATGTTAAATACCAACTGTTACAATAATTTCAAAACCTTAATTTTTTGCGTTGTGTATAACTAACCCGAACAACCCCTAAGACCAAGCAGGAGTACTGGTGTTAAGAACATTCACACAAGTCATCATAAGAAAAACTCTGAATCAATTATATATATAACCAAGGATATTTATTATT
>KK117025.1:31655-46261 GCA_000611955.2 Stegodyphus mimosarum
TTTTTTCTCTTTAAGAGGTATAAATTTCAACCATGTGAATAAAAAGGAAGTATTTTTAAATTTAAAATATTACGCAGAAACAACCGATTTCCCATTTGTCTCCTTCTCCCGAACTAACGAACGCGTAACGTAAGAATGAGAACTCTGTTTAACTCGCATACAAATAATTGATTTAATAACATAAGCAATACAATTCGTGAAGAAAAATTTAGAATAAGCATAAATTAATGCATATAATTTACTCACTCAATAATTAACTAACAAATAACTGCAATTAACTACACATTAATCTATAATTCTAAACTAACCAAAAATCACTACATAACAAATGTAGAGTATTACATGTAACTGACAGATGACGGAAAATGGAGATACCATCATTTTACCAAGAGGTTAGGTGGTATTATCTTTCGTCCTCGCCTATCTAGCATTAGAAGATACAACAAATAACACAGTAAGATTTTGTAGCCGTTGTGGCTCAGGACATAATTATATAATTTAATAATTATTACATTATTTCAAATATTCAGATCAGTTTACTCCTCCCAAAAAAAGATTAAATAAAATTAAAATTTAAAAAAAAATATGTGTAACAAGGCATAGGTCAGCTTCGAGGTTTGCAAGCTTGTCGACAATCTGGACGATCTTCACCAAATGACGTTGTTTTACTATAAACTTACAGAAAGCTTGTGTATTGTTACTAAGGTGTTTAAGGTGGCGTTCTGTGGTAAGTGGGCAGTAAGATAATGGTTTAGAGTACCAATTTCTCCGCAGACAAATATTGCACGCAGTACCTTTCATCGATATAGTATTATTACATGCATTGAATATATTCATTCCACTGTATTACAGCCATAAAGTATACAGGGTGTCCCATCAACATCTCCCAAACTCTGCGCAGCCAAACTTCTCGTTTGGAATACATAAAAAGTACACTGGACAAAGGAATACATAAAACTGTATCTATACGACCCATAGTTTTCGAGACAAAGGTGAAAGAAAAGCATGACGTGATTTTCGGTGCAAAGAAAAAAAAACTTTATTGGAAACATGAACATCGGTATTTGCAGATGTTTACACAGGAAGATGTTCGAAATGTCCACAGCGCATACCGTGGCATCCATGCGACCACCATGGAATGGCTGACTGTCACGTTGCAACTTTACTATGTCCACCGCAGTACACACAGCATGTCAACTAAATTAATTTCTGTATTAACTAGGTCTCGATAGATCAATTTCTCCAGTTGGCCCTTGTTAGGAAATCCAACGGTGTCATATCTGGCGATCTCGATGACCATAACTCCCGCACCTCCTCCGTCCAATCCAGCGGCACTCAAACAGAATCACTAAAATGCACCGGAGCTCTATCATGCTGGAATCAAAGATGAAGTGACGAATATGACGTCATACTTTGCTTTCACATTGATTTCGAAAACTTTGAGTCGTAATGGTACAGATCTTTCGCATTTTTTTATGTATCCAAACAAGGAATCTAACTAGGCCGAGTTTGGATGGTCTTGGTGGGACACCCTGTGTTCACTCACACAGGTCCATGCGGTTACACTCATACAGAAAAATATATTTGTGCTCTTTAGATTATACTTGTTTCTCCTATAAACTTATACATAAAGATATAAAATTATAAGAGCTTATTTCTCCTACAAACATTAAAAAATACGCTGTAAAGAAACCTTATATGAAAATCAAACCATTCAAACTTCTTACTTCGTTTCCGTCGTTGGATCCTTGTAAGATTTTTCTGACTCTTCACGAAGTGTGGCTAAATCTTCCGTAGCATTTTCTTCATCTCCAGGAAAGCTGTCTAGGCATGGAAAGAAAGTCTCTGAACTCTCCGCTTCTGATAATTTGATCTCAGATAAATGTTTTTTCTGTGCTTCACTAGATACCTTGGTGATGGTTTCAGTGTCATTAGAAACACCAGACTGTGGTTCAGCAATTTCACTTTCGTTTTTCTCTGGAACTGACTCTAGGATTTGGGGATGAGGTTTGTTTTGCTCATCACCAAATTTTGGATTGTTATTGCCTGTATATGCATTTTGCTCTTCCATCTCCTTTGAATTCTTGAGACTCAGATCGTACTCTCTTCTTTTCACAGGATCCATAAGAACATCCTTAGCCGTTTCAATCGCAGACAAAACATGGGAAGCAAATTTCCGATTCTCCGCACCATAAACGCCATCAAGATCCCATTTCGTAGACAGTCTTCCGACTGCCTCCTTGATAACAGAGGACGAGGCGCTGGGTTCGACACCAAGAATTTTGTAATAATTAGACATGTCTGTCAGTTAAAAATATATCTTTTAGAGGATAACGAAAGCTAAAAATTTTGAACCATATTCTTAAATATGTGCCAGTCGGATAATTATTTAAGTTTATTGTTTAAAAAATTGTAGATCCAATTTGTTAGAAGCAACAATTTCCTTGAGTTTCAAAAATACTGCGTGCAGGAGCTATGTTTCACGTGTCTCTTTGTTGAAAGAGGTTGCTCATTATTGAAACATTTACCTTTGAAAAGAAAGCCTAAAATGCCGAGCCATAAATATTCTGCTAAACATGCGACTTGAGTATTAAATTTTTAAAATTGAATAACTAAATCATAGCATTAGCGGATAAATAACATATAAACTATTTAAATGAAACTATTGAATTGCATTATTCTTACGGCTATTCTCACAGCCATTCTGCGGGTTGGGGAATTAGAAATGAAAATAGAATTTTCAATTACTTTCAATTAATTTAGAGTTCAAATACGTTGAAATCGTTTATACGTCTTCTTTTTATACAATGCGCTAATTTAATGTTCTTAAGCGATAAATTTTTCAGACGCAAATTTATAGCATAGCTTCTAAAATGAAACTTTAGTTTTATTTATATTATGACAATCAATCAAAACAAAGTTGTTGAAATGTCTATAAAATACTTCGTTGCTGAACTCTCTAACAATGGGGAATTAGAAATAAGAAGAGTGGGGGAAAATGGTTGAAATCAAATCAACGTATTGTGAAGAGAAAGTTTTTCCTCTGATATTTGTAGAAGAAATTCCATTTTTTTTTATCCCAAGAGTGAAACTTCATCAAGACAAAGCAACAAGTCATGCTTCGGAAAGTACCACTCCGTTCCCTGAAAAAAAAAACCAAGACTGATACATATATGGAATATATAAATGTTCAACGTATACCTGAAAAGTTGTATGATATTTTACCTGTAGACTATTGTGCCTTCGGTTTCTTGAAAAGATCTCTTTCTGAGCTGAAAGCAGTACGACTGATGGACTCTTAAAAGTAGTGGAAGAGGAGCAGAAATCCCTACCCCTGAAATTTTCCGAAAAGATCTTCTGTCATGGGAACCACTATGGAGACTTATAGAGTAGAAAAAGGGTATCAGATAAAACATTTAAAAAATACTTTTCACATTCTAAACTTTAATTAAACGGCCCCTAAATCATTCTAAAACTGTGTAAACACCCCCTGTATATGATGTGGTTTCTAAGTCTCTCAAGTTTTATTTGACTAGTTGAAGATCTTTTAAAACGTGACAGAAAGGATGCTCTGACCTGCATTTGCGGGTGTCGTTCGCTTTAAGTTGTATCAGTTTTATGAGATTCATGATTTCAATCATAGTACATTAATAATTCCATAACGCTCAAAAGAAATGCAAATAAGAGAATTTTATTGCCTATACGTATTTACAATTTAGCTATATATATTTACGTTTACCATGCATTGCATACTTTTAAAATATATTATTTTCTACTGTAAATATCCGAAATAATCTAAGCCCTCGTGTTTCTCTGATAAATTTTATCTATTATTATTATTTTCTTTTCCCCCATTGTGTTACCATATTATTCTTAAAGACTTCCCGTCGTTAGGCTCATTTTGAACTTTTTTAAAACCGCTACAACAAATACACAAATTGAAAAGAATCATTTAATGAAAAAATATGTGCAAGTATTTGATTTGCAATATTTATATAACATAAATGAAAATAAGCTTTAAAATATCTTTTACCGAATTTTATAGTGATAAAAACATTTTAATGCTTCTTTTTTATTTTATTGGCATTTTAAATGTTAATTTATCATTAACGCTTCCACACTGAGGAAAATGTAGGAATTCTTTGAAATTGTGTTCGTTATAGTTCCAGACGATCATGTTTAGCATACAGTTTAGTTTGTAAAAGCTACGGAGATACATAGTCACAATAAAGCTAAGTTAGGACGAATCAGCGCACGATTTCGGCGAATGCACGAGTTCCCTTCAACGAGCGAATAAAAGTCAGTTTCAAAGTGGCTGCTGAAAACGCTGCTTCCTACGCAATTTTTTTTTTTTTTTTTCTTTTGTGAAGGCTCTTTCATTTTCACTTTGCTATTTGTGCTTTCTGTTTGAAACATTTATCATTCTTTTGGCGACTACTATTTTCGCCAATGTATTTGTGTAATCATATTGCAACATCGTTATTATCATAACGAGATTCTTTATCGGATGTATTTTCTGAATTTTTTTTATCTTTTCTGAATCATTGGATAATAATAACTTCAGATTTAACCGTGGTTGTGAGAATTATTAGGGTAAAAATCATAACTTGTTTATGCTTTGTGAATGATATTTGCAAGAGATGGATTCCAATTTAGAGTTAACGTAAAATACACCACATATCTGGTATGTATTACTTGTCTTCAAGGAACAAAAATTGTCTAATTTTTAAAATATAACTGAATGGTTTCAATTTAGGAGCAAAATAAAAGCTTTATTCCACAGAAATTATGTATCGAATGTTCGAAACGTTGGGCTACGGCCTTCTACCTTTAAATATTGATTCCAGACATATTGTTACAGTTGCAGGGTTTTTAAAAATAGAGCACAGAAATTTACGACAACAGTTTTAAGACTGTCGGTGGCGAAACTGAAAACTCTTTCGTAAAAAGGTGCACGTTAAGAAAACTAATGTTACTATTATTAAAAAAATGGCAAGTAAATTATATGATTTAGTTTCAGTTAGTAAAATTTCCTCTGTGCTTTCATGAACAAAAAAATGCAAAGTGGCATACTTTAACAAACAAAGGGTAAAAAATACACGTTAATTAAAATTCCTAAAAAGAGGATAAGTGCAAATTTAACCTTAGTTTTAGACTAAGGGCTTCTGGGTTGGTATTGATTTCTTGGAGGTCAATGAAATTTTAAAGGATGTCCGTGACGATCAAGGGGTCGATAGCCGAACACGATCTGTAATTGATCGGCATAATCAAGATTGCATTGATCACAAACAATTATTTGTAAAACTAATAATTATTGTTTATTGATGTAAAGCTGCATCATATAATAAGGAAAAAATCCCATAAAATTAATATGACAAAAAAATACACTAAAATTACGAGTGCAATATTTTTTTTATTTCCGGTGGTAGAGAATAACACACCCATTATACAAATAGAACAGAACTCTATGAATATGTAGAGACATTAGGTTTATTTCGAAGCAGGAGTCATGAAAAATATGCAAGGGCCTTCGCCGGGGATCGAACCACGGACCTCTGAAATACCGGCTCAGTGTGCTGACCATTACACCACGAAGGCACGTTAAGAATGTGGGAGATATACCTTAAATACTCCCCTTTTTAAAGGGCGACTAGGGTTTTAGGGGACCTAGTCGCCAAATCCTGGGTGTGGAGAGTCATCATCCACAACCCTTTTAGTTCGGGCGCCAGTGTAGAGACATTAGGTTATTTAGTAGCAGGAGACATGAAAAATATGCAATTCCTTCGCCGGGAATTGAACCACGGACCTCTGAAATACCGGCTCAGTGTGCTGACCATTACACCACGAAGGCACGCTAAGAATGTGGGAGATATACCTTATAAATATATAACGTAAAAAGTCAATATCTCATCATCTATGAATATATAACGTAAAAAGTCAATATCTCTCTACAATAACTCTCCACCTCAGAGGCTATGTAGCGCCGGGCACCTTCTTTAAGTAAGTCCTACTCATTTCTTCATTTAAGCAGCAAAGTGGGCACTTTGGGTTGGTCAGAATGCCAACACGATAGCGATGGCTCTCCAAGCAGTCGTGACCAGTTTCAAGCCTAAAACTGGCCACAACTAATTCCGTGGTTTGTCTGGTAATTTTCTTTGTAAGAAGTCTTTCCAGCTTTTCGTTGAGGAAGTATTACTAGGTTTACTTCTCCAAGAATGCATAGTTTTCCAGAATGGTAAGAACAATTTGTAGAATTTGCTGTTGCATCGAATTTTACGTGGCGTAAGGACCAAGAACGTCATATTTAAACTGATCATTGATATCAAATATCAAACTGAGAAAATACTGAAAAAAAATTTATGCTATCTCTTAACGCTAAATCGGAAATTCTAAACGTATACTGCCATGCTGCCTTTTAACTTTTTGTAATTTTGCTGTTGAATTGTCTATGACGAAATGTGCGAAGAAAATGATACTTAGTAAAGCTAAAAAGGAAAAAAAAGGGGTGTTAGTAAAAGTGAGTGGTAACAGCAGACTAGTAGACTGCGAGCTCAGAGGGAAGAGTAAAAAACCTTATCATACTCTTTTGGGCGACAGTTAAAAATCTGGAAAATTTCAGATTTTTTTTTCTTTTTAATTTTTAAAAGTAATAATTTATTTAGGCTTAAATAAAACCTGGTAACTGACAGTCCTACGATCGTAGCTCATGAATTTATCTGCATTCAGTACGAGCGCTAAGTAGCTGGTATTTTCACGTGTTTTATTGATTACTTTAATGTTTTGTGTACCTACGAACAGAAGTCGACAAATCGAAATTCTGATTTTTTTTTTATTATTATTATTATTATTATTATTCAGCCCTACTACTTTCCGGACAAACCCTGTAATATATTTTTAAATGAAAAACTTTTAGGGTTATTCAAATCTAAAGTCTAAATAAAATAGACTCAAAATATTCGACCATAAGACGTCAATGTTTGTTGAATGAAATTGCTATCTCAATGTATCTACAAAATTCCAAAACATGATTTTGTTAAAATTCCGTACAAATATTCAGTATTAAATTCCAACGGTCACTCATTTATATAATATATACGTCAGTAATTCTTCTTTCTTCCAAGTTAATAATTTCATCATAGGTTGACCTATACAAATAAATTAAGCAAAAACATCTGACGTGAACGTCACAAGATTTCCTTCTACCGCCTGTTAAATTATACACATTTTTCGCTGCACTTTTTTTAATTTTATTTCCTAGAATTAGTTAGTCTAACTTAAATAACCGATCCCTCAAGGCAAGCTGAAAATGATATAAAATGCAAATTTCAAAATTATCTATCCTGGTTAATTTTTATTGCACGGAAGTCGAACTTATAATTTTATATTATAGTCTTAAGTATAAAACTTTCCCAAATATAATTATAGGAACCGAGAGACCACATTAAAAGTTAGATTTTGTTATTTGTTGGAAATACTTTTTTTAATTTGGTATTACCAAAACATGAATACTTTCGTCATTTAACATACTTCTATAATTGGAAGTTTAAGACTACGACCAACGATTGCGAAAATAAAGGTCGAGTTAGAACTTTTAAACCGGGTAAGGAGATAAGTGTGTATACATGTGATAATAAAAACAAACTTAGAACAATCCAGTTGGCACATTAATTGTGCCTATAACGAAAAGCTTACATTTTAAATTCATTTTCAGTAAGATAGAAGGAGCAGACAGACAGCAGTACAGCTAGGCCAAAACGTTGAAAGCAAGTGCCTTATGTTCAGGGTGAAATCTTACTTCAGACTGAGTTAGTTTTCGTTCTCGATGCATTTTGATTGGATAGCTAATACTTCTGTAAAATTACTATTGGCTGCTTGAGTTTTAGTTCCATTTACATCACCAGAATTATGTAAGAGTCATACGACATGGATTAATCTAGAAATGACGCAGTGCAGAGAGAGGTTACTATTTTTAGAACTGAAAAGGGAAATTTACGTTGCTAATTTAATCTTTACATATTCTATATTTCTCTTACACACACATATATATATATATATACACACGCAGATGTTTGCATGATCTTTGGTTTACAGATGTTTGTATGTTCTTGCATGACAGACGAAACGTGTTTGCATGATCTTGGTTGATCGGCTTGGCTTAGGCCTTCAAACACTTTTCCCTTGATAAGTTCTGTTTGAGGTTTTAAGCAGAG
Source organism: Stegodyphus mimosarum (assembly GCA_000611955.2). Lineage (NCBI taxonomy): Eukaryota > Metazoa > Arthropoda > Arachnida > Araneae > Eresidae > Stegodyphus > Stegodyphus mimosarum. Next base: position 39,866 of record KK117025.1, read on the forward strand.
GAGATGAACAGTTGTATTTTTTGTAAACGTTTTTCACTTTTTCTATAATATGGATAGGTTTATATTACCAAATGTTTTCAGTTTGCTCTGTCACACATATTTGCGTCCTGTTTCGGGAAAATAGATAGGCTACAAATGATTTTTACTACTTTCACTAGGTTTCAAACTTAAATTCTCTTTTATTTCCTGAAAGTTAACAGAACAGGTTTTCACAATAACTCTCGCAGGTAGCAGCTTAACAAACTTCACATTGTATTAGCTCCCTTTATTTTTACATTTAGCAGCAACAGACTACTCAACCTCACCTAGTTTAGCAAATGCTAGTCCACCTCACAGGAATTCAAATGTATAGTTCTAGGTAAGTTAAATTAGAACTTGCTATTTGCTGCCTTTTTAGTATTATTTTTATATTTTCATAAATTGTATATAGTTTTTAGATTTACGTGCATAATTTGTGTAAGGGAAGTTTTCAATAGGCAAGAGTTTCTAAATTACTTAAAAATAAAGAGTTTTGAAATTACTGTTGTTTTACTTAAAAATAATTTGTTTTTCTACCTATTGACCTTCAATTAATTCCTAGTCTTTTTACTTGCTTAATTTCTCAGAATTCTAACAGTTTTAAATTCATTTTAATTTCATTTTGAGTAATTCACAGCATTCGATTTTACTTTTGGTTTTGAATTTTTTACCCTTGCCTATATCGATGACGAAACACGAATAGAGTAATTGAAGAGCTAAGTTTGGAGGCAACTTCCCCTTGATAAATTTCTCTCCTGCCTGCTCAACAATTATTCACTTTTGCTAAGTATTTGGTTTTAGAATTTAAAAACTTTTTTAGATTAATTTTTAGAAATTATGTATTTTTATATATTTTTTATCCAGTTTTTAAATAGGTACACTTAATTTAACTATGCTCTTAGAATTTACATGATATTGTAAATTGGTCCTCAGCAATAATTAATTTTACTTTTGCAATTAAAATTAATTAAATTTTAAATTTATATTTGCTTTTTACGAATAGAGAATATTTGTTATATATATACATATATAAACCAAGATGGTATATGGAAAGTTTTCTTATAATTTATTGTGAATTATTGATTTATTGCTTTGCAGTTTTAGCGCAAGTCTTGGGATCCAATTAATTTTCCGCAATTTCAAGATCTTCCCCTTAGACCAGTATTTTCCAGAGCTCTCTCGCTTATTATGTAACCGCTACTATAAAAAGCGTTCAGACTGCTTATTACCATTGCCTGCTATATAAACGCTTTGCTCTGTCTCTTCCTTTTCCTTTGTTAAAAATATTTGACGTCAAGTTCTAAAATTTTTAGTATTACTATTTAAATTGTTATCGAATATGTGATCTTCGTCTAAAGAAAAATGAGCTGTCATTTTAATCGAATAAAGATGTGGAGTTTTTAAAGTGAAATTCGTCTGTCTTCAGTCTGCAGCTTTCCACTCGCAACGACAACATCCGAACTCTCAACTACAAATATCACATATATATATGTATTTGACAAACTTAATTTCATTTTATAATCCGTCTTTGGAGAAAGAGTCCTTTATTCTGTCCGTATATACAGACATCGTCCAAATGAATTCGGAAACAATCAAAATGGATATTTCCGTTGAAATATAATACCAAAAATTTGTCCTCGTTTACAATACTTGCTTTAGTTTGTATAAGGAAGTAAAAGGAATAATGACATTTATCTTAAAAACATTATAATTTCAAAAATTAACATCAAAGCGATTGTAAAACTCGTATTCGAGAGGCTTCACTTTTGAGTAAAGGGCGATTTAAAATCGTCTTTTTGAACACATGGCATTACGGATAGATGGTCTATCCCGTAAAATAATAGTATTAAAAGAAAAAATATTACAGAGAAGTGTGAAACAAATTTATGCACCTTAATACTAATATTAGCGATTTTATTGCTTTCTAAGTTTTATTTTAAATCAGTTTCAACACCAGATTTATAATATGTTAGGTTAATGGACAGAGGAAAAGCAACTCAAGGTCTGTTTGCCTTTGGGAAGGTTGATTTCGAAAAGGATTTTCTAAAGGAAACTGGTTGGTATCCATGTTATACATGACGAAACTGTAAACTCTCATGCAGCCAGCCCATTCGTCGGGTTTTGAACTCCAGACTGAACTACTAGCGATCAGCGACTTTATTGTTCAATCGCTAGTGGCCAGATTTCTAAACAACAATACTAACAACAAATTTAGCAATGAAGGAAGGTAGCTTTTTATTAGTAATTCAGAATTTGGTGAAGTGAAATAAATTCAACTGTTAGAACGGAATATTAACTGAAAAAGCATTTACAACTGAAGTACAGCAAGAAAAAATGAATAAAAAAGTAAACCATCAGCTCAAAGGAATTAGTATAACAATAATATTCCAAACCTGAGCAAAAAAACCTAACAGCGGATATGAATAAATTAAACTGAAAATAGCGACCAAAATTAACTGAGAATTAGTTAAAAGAAGTAATTTAAACAGTGAAAAACTTGTAATCTGATTTTACGTTTTTTGTCAAAACTAGTAAACGTAATATAGTAACCAAGAATCGAATTACAATCCATAACCTACTGAACTCTCGGACACTGACTTTTGTGATTATGGCAGAGGTATGTTAACTTACAAATGTATTATGTCACAAAAATCGCACGAGTTCTGATATCTCATGCTGCTTTTTCTCTGCTTTTCAGATCTTCTTATGCTACCTTTAGCTCAAAAATTCCTGGCAACACTGCTTTAGACTGTCTTCCCAAATAACCAAAATTGTTTGGATTCGTATGATCCATTTAAGCAGTTTCACCGTAATGCTAGCAGTTGAGGGAATGCAACTAAATGTATTAATTGTTTGAAAGAATAAGAATTAGCTTGAAATGTGTATTTTTATCTTCCAGTAGCCAAAATTATCCCCATTGGCTTGGAATAAAATCTGCTTATTTTATTAAGTACTTCAGAACACTGGTAGAACTAGCGCTCGTATACAGCCTTTCGTAGCCCTAAGAATTACAATGAGCGACGAGGTTAGTTCTTAAAAAGCAGACGATAAAAAATGAGATATAGTTTGGCGAAATCCTTTATCAAAGGTTTTCGCCAAAACATTTGAGTTATCACGCGTTTCAGCAAGAGAAAAGCAGTTCCTGTCTTGCCTATTAGGCGAACGAGCAGCTAGCTGAACGTGTAGTACTGTGAGACTTAAAAGAATATGGTTGGTCCCCTGCCAATTAAATTCATAGTATTAGGACAAGTTGGTACGTATGCATTTCAGATCTGTTATTACGTTATTTAGAAACTTTTTTTCCTCTCTCTTCAGTTTACTATTTTATTCGATACATTGCTCGTAGAAAAGATGGCCTTTGCTCATTTAAAATGGATAATTTAAAACTTAAAATGATGAATTGTTGTAAATATTTTAATTACTTAATTATGTTAAATTAAATTTATCTAAAGTACAAAGATTGATTTTAATGAGCTTTTAATAATAATGAGCTAATAATTTAAATTGCTCTTCAACATGAAATTGCATAACACCGAAAATATTAATTCTTTGAAAATTATTACACGAATTCAAACGCAGTTTTTATTATATATCTGTTTAAAACTTTGAGTTTATCGGAAACCAAGAAAAGCTAGAATACTTTCGTCTTTTCTTCAGATAAAATCCTAACTAATCTTATAAATGTGAGTGAGTTTGTTTGTTTGTTTGTTACGCTTTCATGCCTTAGTTATTAAACCAATCATCATGAAATTTTCAAGAAAACTTTTGACATATTAGCAAAGGTGTAGATATATTAGCTATAAAATGTAACTTATCTGTTAAAACTTAAACTATATAATAGGTTTTATAGCTTAAAATGATTGTCGTTGTATAAACATGAAATGTTGAAAGTTTCATAACGATAAGTTAAACGATGTAAAAGTTTGTCTGCGCGCGCAAGTACGTGGTTTAAACCACGCAAACATTTTTAACCTTTTCTAATATATCAAAAATATTTCTAGAAAATTTCATGATGATCGATTAAGTAACTAAGGCGCGAAAGTGTAACATTTATTAATTAAGCGTTTATTAATTTTTATTTGTTTAATTTATTATTTAAAATCCTTCAGGATTTCCGGCTTTAGGCTCTTCTTTCACAAACATTTTTCAGTCATTAGGAAATATACGTAGTAGTTTTACTAGATTTCGTGGCGATACACTTCGCGTAAATACAAAATATCCGCGGTCTATAGGTATTGAAGAAGGGCAGTATTTACTGAAATTTTACGCGGAATTGAAACTTATTTAAAGATAGTTTTTTTTTTTCGAAATGTCTCGCAAACGCAAATCTAGCATGTCTAGGAATTCATCTCGGTCTCGGGAAGCAAAAATTGTTGGATCCCAAGAATCTTCCGTACATGCACAATTAAGAAGACAAGATTAAACAAGGCGAAGGAGGTGCAGAGAGAAATAAGATTAATAAATAATTGTCAATACACTGGTGTGCAAAAATTAAGGACGAGACGCTTTTTTCAATATAACTTTGTACAAAAGCTTTCCAAATCAACACATTTAATACCGTAAGATCCCCAATATGTAAGGACATGAGTAATGTAAACAACACTTACTAAAAGAGAAATCACAGGGATAAAACGAAGCTTTATTGAAAAAGTAGCATGGAGCGCAATGCGACTGAAGGCCGAAACATCCCTTTGATGGGTGTCCAGCAAGAAATATCCGGTCTTTAATAGGGGATATGATCTCCCCTGACTGCTAGGCAGGTTTCACATCATTTGTGCATGCTGGATATGTGGTTGGTAATGAGCTGTTGAGACACTGCTGCTCGTTCCTCTTGCAGCACCAATCGCAGTTTCGGAATCGTTACTGGCGATAAGTTACGTGCTGCCACGGGTCTCCCTAGTAAGTTCCGTACATACTTGACGGGGTTTAGATCCAGAGACCTTGCCGATCAATCCATGTGTTCAATATCTTCACTCTCCAGCTCTTCGACAGTAACTGTGCGATGAGGTGGAGCGTTGTCGTTCATGAAGAGGAACTGAGGACCCATGGCCCTTGTGAAAAGACGCATGTCAGGAAGAAGAACCTCGTTGCAATAGCAGTCCCAGATGACGAATCTCCTTGGGAGATATGAAGGTCGGTCCGGCTACCAAGCATTATGTCTGCTCGAACGAGAACTCCGCGACCTCCAAAACAGTCCTTTTTGATGATGTTGAATGGGTTATTGCGTATTCCCCGCCCTGTCCAGATGTGTATGTGTCTAGAATCGCAACTCAGACTAAATCTGCTCTCATCTGTAAAGAGTACTCGTCCCCATTCATTGTCTCTCCAATTCCGGTGTTCCTGGTACCACAGAGAACGCCTTCTCCGATGGGCAGGCGTTAGAGGTACACACCGTACAGTGCGTCGTGCAAACAGACCACCACCGTGCAGTCTTCTGGCCCCGGTAAAACGCGATATCGGTCGTCCAGTCGCCTGTGTCGTGTGTCTAGCGATTTCTCCCGCTGTCTGCCGCCTGTTTCTTCTGGCCTGTAAGGCAATATACCGGTCATCTGCGGGTGTGGTTCCTCGTGGACGACCACTACTAAACCCCCGGATAGCTGTTTTTGTAGTTTGAAATTGTCTCCAAAGTCGTGAAACGATGCTGTGAGCAATTCCGAACTCTGCAGCCACACTTGTCACCCTGCGGCCTTCCTTCAACTTCCCAATGATCCGACCTCGGGTAAAAGCATCCAGATCCTAACAGATTGATTATTCGCCATTTCTCGCTGAGGTAGCAACTCGGTGTGATTTTAACTGCTATACGGCGTGCAACCTCTTTGCCAGAAATACTGATCTTACACCGACAACATGCTTTATACTACTCAGACACTCCCCCATTACGTCTACCTGCATATCTGAGCATGTGCTACCGTACATCACCTTACTTAATCTCCTGATTGGTCTTTCTGTCCGCTCTGCCTCTTCGTTCAGCTGATACGCTAATTTTTCGACTTCGTCCTTAATGTTTGCACACCAGTGTAGATACAATAATGGATGCAGAACGAAGCACATCATATCCTGCTGAGTTTTTTAAATTCGCTAGAGCTATCAAGTGTACCCTCACATAAATTTCAATTGAAACTAAATATACCGGTTATGCGTATGCGAAGCATGGATGCGCCTCGACTGTGTAATGGAACGAGCCTTCCGATCACACAGTTGGGGCAGAATACAGTCGGTGCCACTAATTGAATAGATGTAGGAAAAGGGGAAAGTGTTATCACCTCGAAACCCAATAATCCCCCACTGACCTACCATTTCACTTTAAAAGACTGCAGTTTCCAATCAAACTTATTTTTCCTTTTTACTATTAACAAAGCTCAGGGTCAAATATTACAG
>KK117025.1:46277-116203 GCA_000611955.2 Stegodyphus mimosarum
TGGAAAAGTACTTTTTCCATGGTCAACTATATGTTGCCTGTTCGAGTGTATCCAAAGGCAGGAATTTATATGCATTAGTGCCGAATGGAAAAAAAAAACATATAACATAGTATACAGAAGCATCCTAGAATAATACTCTTATTTATGTTCTTCTGAAAAAGAATTAAATGTTTCAAAAGAAAAAAAACCATAAGATAAGCCCATAAGATTGCAATGTTTGATATAACCAAATCGGATTTTAAAAATTATGCAGAATAGCGTCTTAGCGACATCAATTTTATTTTTATCTGAAGGAAGAAGGGCAGTATTTATTGAAGTTTTACGCGGATTGTATTTTTAACTTGAAAAATAAGTAATAGTAACCAAAATTTTTTTTCTGATTATCCTGGTCAGGCAATAAGAAAAAAATTAAATTATTTTGTTTTCTTTCCAATTGTCTTTGAAACTTATTTAAGGACATCAACGAGAGAAGCCGCGGGTAAAAGCTAGTGTTTTTATATAAACGTGGAATTTATTAAAAAAAAAAGAATTTCACATTATCAATGAAACATAATCTTTATCTATTTTGACAATAAGTTCTTTTAAATTATTATAAATCGATTTCAAAGTCAATCTTTCTGCTACCTTAGATCTGAAGAAGATTTTATCGAAAACTAGCCGCTTCAGCGACCAGCTACCTAGAATAGTCATCGTAGAAAAGAGTTTATTATGATTTTAATGAGTCCAGTTAAATATATTTTCATAAAATTATATACTATTCCTAATGAGGCATCTCGTGATTTAAATACATGATTATATAAATAAATCAGATGAAAAAATAGAAAAAGTATTTTTACAAATATGTTTACTAATTTTAAATTACCTATTTTGTTCCTCAATAATTAACAAAATTAAGTTTAAAAGTTAAATATATTATGTTTTACTGAATGGCGACACAATGGCACGTGGAAGATGAGTTTGATTTTAAGTACTGCCAACACATTGCTTTTAAATAGTCACGTTTGTTGATTAAAAGTAATATTATCCATTGGTAAAAGTTTACAATTGGGTGCTCCTTGTTTTTTTGGTGATTCTGTTTTGATGCCAAGATCGGCGCCAATAAGACACAATTTCAAGATGGCCGCTACACAAAACCAAAACAAGAAGTCAAAGAATTTCAAACTCCCGTGTCCATGTACACATCGACCTATTTTCACTTAAAAAAAATCAGAGAATTGCACGAACTTTAGTCATTGCACGAACTTTAGTCATTGCACATTTTGACTTTGTCCATGTGCACATCGATTTATTTTCAATTAAATAAATCAAGAAGCTAAAACCATGTTAACTCTCATGGTAACCAGAAATGGGGTTTCATCGCCAAAACTGAACAAAATTTTTCGCCAAAAAACAAGGGGCACCTAATTCTACACTATAGCCTTTCCATTTTACCGAATATCATCAGTCTGGTGAACAGGAGATAAAAATGCTTTATTTCGATCAGCGTTGCCACAACTTGCTTTCATATCATTAAGTCTGTTATTTAAAAATTCGTACAAAATGTGAATTAAATTAAATAAAAAAAAACCCGAATTCAAAATTCGCTCTTTTTGAGGTGCACGTGTTCAAGTGGAGGACTATATATTCAAAATTTGGTGGCTCATGGTACCGTTGTTTTGCTATAGTATGAAGAACATACATATATAAATAAAGCTTCTTCATTATTTAATATTTACTAATATAGAATGCGGAAATCAAGAAACCAAGAATAATACATTTCGCATTTCTAAACTTTGCTCATTAAGGTTGGCAAGTTTCTTTCGCAGAGGGCAAAATTGGCTGAATGGAAGAAACTAACTTTTGAACTTATTTCTACTATAATAGCTGTATTTTATTCATACTGATTAATTACTGATGTTTTATAAAAATAAATATTTTCATTTTGTATGTAGTTTAACTAGCCTCATTTGTATGATTACAATAATTTTTTTTTCGTTATTTATATATGTTTTGTTTGGGCGGGGTATGCGTGTATTTTTGTCTGTTTGCAACGAAATCTGCTTTTGAATTTAAATAGATTTTAAGACTGCATTTGATTTCATATCGAAAGTAAAATCAATAAAGTAACATAACTAAGGGTAGGTAGATAAAAAAATAGTATACCTAATTTTAAAAATTATGATATAACAAAACAATCTATATTATTGTAAAAATAATCTGACAAAACTAAGCATTTTTTGCTTTTGCATTTAATATTTGCTATTTCATAATTTTGAATAAGTAAATTCAAAAAAGGAGAATAATTTGCTGTAATCTTGGCTAAACTTTCGTCTCGCCTACACTATACAGCTCATGAGAAATTTCTGGTGTTCCATTTTATCATACAATATTTAACAGATTGCAAATGGCATCACTGTAAAGTAAGATTCCGAGTAGAATTAGCACGTTTATTCCAATTATTTATTTATTACGTGCTGACACGGAAACAAAAGGCAGGCTCTACACGGAAAGGAAGGAATGCCCATTGGAGGTCTTTTTAAAGGAAACTTGAGTCATATTTACGTTACTCATGAGAACAAACACGTATGCAGCGAGCCCGTTCGCCGTGACTCGGAACTCCGGACTAGTGATGAGTCGGTACTACCGAACCGGGTATTTTGTAACGGGTACTTAGTTGTAACGGGTACTGAAAATCGGTACGTCCAAGTACCCGTTACTTCAGGTACCGAAATCGGTACTTTTCGGAATTAGTTACTTCTGTACCGAAACGGGTACTTTTCGGTATTCGTTACTTCTGTACCGAAACGGGTGTTTTTCGGTATTCGCTACTTTGTAGCGAAAATATGCATCTCTTCTCGGTATTTCGGTATTCATTACTGGAGGATCAATGAGGGTTCAGCTCACTTCGGTTTGGGTGCGAGGACAGTAGTATCTGGTTGTATTTGCGAAATCTATAAGTGGGATAAAGGTTTGTGATCATTTTAATTTCTAGACCCTACGCACCCCTATGCCCTTTACTACCGAATTGAAGGTATTAAACGACTTCTGTGGTATGCTATTTATCCGTATAAATAAAAAATATCATGTTAAAACAGATTGATCATTAAATTTCTGATATTTACTTAGGAAACTGCATCCTATCGAGTTGCTACACAGCTAGTTATAGTTAATTTTCTATTTTAAATTTATTGCGACATTTTTACTCATAGTATAGTGTTGCATCAAAATTTCTATTTTCCGATTTTTTCCTTTGTTTCCCTCCAACAACACAACACAACACAGCCGAAAAAAACATAGTGTACTCTCCCTTCCTTCAATATCATACAAAGAAAATCTTCCGACGTTTTTCAAGTACGCAACTATGCTCATTTGGGGCTGTCCATAAATGATGTCACACTTTTCTGCAACATTTTGGACCCCCTACCCCTCTTTGTCACAAAGTGTCACACTTCAACATATCCCCTTTGCCACATGTCACGCAATATTACGTAAACTTATACTTGCAGTTCAAAAACGTAGCACTACATTATAGATCATATTTCAGACTTTATTTTTAAATTTAAACTATATGTTTTAATCACATCTGTAAATATAACAATAATAATGACTCGTGCACTTATTTTGTACGAAATAAGAGAAAAGTTTACAGCAAAAAACATAATTAATACACAATAGCAATAAAATTACAATTTCTGCCGCTACCCTACTCTCAAAACCTACTCTGAATGCCTTTTTTTTTGGAAAGAAAGGAATGTAAGTAAAAAAAAAATCACATGAAAGTTGCTTTCGCCCCAATTAAGGAAATACCTTCAAATTTTGGTAATTTTAAAATAACTTCAAAATTCAATCTGCTGATTTTAAACATTTTTATTTTAATCAAAATATGATGCCACACTTCTTGTTACCCCCTTCTCCGCCTTGTCACAAACTGTCCCAATTTCACTAACCCCCCCTCCAAGCTTGACATCATCTATGGACGACCCCTTTCACGAAATTAATAGAGCACCCATCGATTTTGCTGCACCTGCACACAAGACATTACCGAAAGGGAAAATGTTTCCATCCATCCACTTCCCGCGCCAATCCTCCCAACCCCCACTGGCCATCAAAGACAATCTACACAAACCCAACACCAGAAACAACCCGCCGCTCTCTCCTGCTCCTCAGACACTTCCGCAGTTGATATGTTTTCTGATATTCAAAATCTTACTCCGCACAGATAAAATCAAACACATGGTGACGTGGCAGAATTCCTTCAGTGCGCAAAATCGTTAGCTGCGTATTTCGGTACTTCAAATCGTTACTAGGGCACTTCGGTACAGCAAACCGTTACTCCGGTATTTCGTTACTTCGGTACTCCAAATCGTTACTTGGGTACTCGGTACTTGAAATCGGTTTTCGGTACTTTTCAAAGTAACGGTTACTTGAGTAACGGGTATTTTGTACCGGGTACTTGTCTGTACCCGTTACTCTCGTACCGGGTACAAGAAAGTACCGAAGTTGCCCATCACTACTCCGGACCGAACTAGTGTTCGTCTGCTTTTACCGTTCGGACGCTGGTGGGCCACGTTCATTGCATGGTGAAGAAACTTCCCGAACATAAAGACCGAATAAATCTTTTTACTTCCTTGTATTTTAATCGCGAAAAATTTCGAGTATCATATTTCAACGAAAATATCCATTTTAACCGCTATCGAATGCAATTTAACGATGTTTTTGCGTGATATCTGTACGTAAGGGCAGAATAAAGGACTCTTCTCCTGCGAAAAAATTATAAAACTGATTTAAAATGGATTCTGAAGAGATTTTTTTCGTACCGCCCGTGCGTAGGTATATCTTATGTATATGTATCTCGCATGACTCAAAAACAAGCTCAGAACGTTGAAATTTTCTACATAGGACTACTATAACATGTAGATGTGCACCTCCTGTTGCAATCGGGCGCACCAAAAGTATATATGTATATATGTAAGAAAAATAAGGAATAGGTAAAAGATTAAATTATCAACGTAAATTTCCCGTCTCAGTTCTAAAAATAGTAACTTTTCTCTGCACTGCGTCATTTCTAGATTAATCCATGTCATATGACGCTTACATAATTCTGATGATGTAAATGGAAATAATAAATTTACAGAAGTACTAACTATCTAATCAAAATGCATTGAGAACCAAAACTAACTCAGTCTGAATTAAGATTTCACCCTGAATGTAAGGCACTTGCTCGCTACTTTTCGGCCTAGCTGGACTGCTGTCTGCTGCTTTTTTCTTGCTGCAAAGTTATCAAAAATGTAAACCTCTTGAAATAGGCACAAATAATGTGCCAAGTTGTTTGTGCCCCCAATATGTTTACTGAAAATAAAATGAAGATTTAATCTGCCTGAACTGCCAAATTTCTTTTTCAGTATGGATCGGCATCTCAGCATTCTACGACATCAAAATTCCTAATCGACTTCTAAGTTTGTTTTTATTATTTCAATGAGTCGACAGGATCAATCTCTGCTGCTAACATCAATGGATGTGTACAGGCTCTTTTCAAGTGATGTGTTGTGCGAAAGTTTACTCCAATGAAGTCTCAACAATTTCCAGTGACGGGACTGCGAAATAAAAAATTAGGAATTTGATTTAATGCCGTGTGTTATAAGTTCATCGATCGCTGATGTTCGGGTGCTGTGATCTTCATTTCTTTTTTTTTCTGTGTCAAGGCCGTAGTTGATGACATCTCTATACTTATAATGCTATGCTCTGCTTTTTTCGAAATTTCGGTGTATGCTTGAAAAAAGTATCTTCAAGTGTCTCAATCTTCAAGTATGGTGTTTTCTCAAACGTGAAAACGTTTTAGTGAAATGGGAATGATTTATCTTGCAAGATTTATTTACAGTCCAATTTCTGAGTCTGTGATGTGGATATTTTTAAAAGGTTTTATTTTAGGCAACTAAAAATATCGTATTGAAATTACTAAGCATTATTATTATATTGAAAATCTGAGTACATATTGGTGTTTCTGCTTGTATTGGATTAAAAGTATAGTATGTTTTGTGAAAATTGTATTAGATTAAAAATATAGTTTTATGAAAAATGGTATTAAAAATTCTAATAATTTAGTGAAGTAAGTAAAGAAGATTTTTAATTATTTTTGTGTAAAGCTATTAAATAATTACATTTTTGAATTTGTATTGAAAGTTTTGAATTTTATAATTATTCTAAAAATGAAGTGGATATGAAAAATAAGTGAAATTAATACAGATTAGTAATATAAAATTATGTTAAATGCATGTTATAAATTTATAGGTGACTGTATGTTAAGTAGAGAGTTTGTCGAGGGAATACTGGTTCCGAAACAGAGACCTGTTATTACCTCTGTACATTTTCCCCTTTTACCCTCTTCATATAAGAGAATGTTGAAGGCTCTCATTTTATGATTGAGTGTAATTTTGTTTAATTATTATATTTTTTATTATGGAATGTATTAGTGCAGTTACCTTATGTAAGGCGAGTTACCTTATGTAAGGAACGGAGGCCTTTTCAAGTACCTAGGCACCCTGAGCCACCGGTGCAGAACACACTGGTTAGAACAAGAGGATAGCCCTAATGATGGATATGTTTGTTAGAAGTATTGCGAGGCCTTTCAGTTTCATAAAATCAGAAATTGCAAATGAAAGATAATAACAGTAAAAACCATTATTTTAGTAACACTATTATAAAATTTATGGTATTGAAATATAAGTTACAGTAATAAAAATAAGTTATGTTTTGAAAATTTTCAAATTTGTTGTGCCCTTCTCAATTCTAAAAATAGTAACCTCTCTCTGCACTGCGTCATTTCTAGATTAACCCATGTCATATGACTTTTACATAATTCTGATGATGTAAATGGAACTAAAGCTCAAGCAGCCGGTAATAATTTTACAGAAGTATTAACTATCCAATCAAAATGCATTGAGAACCAAAACTAACTCAGTCTGAATTTAAGATTTTACCCTGAACGTAAGGCACTTGCTCGCTACTCTTCGGCCTAGCTGGATTGCTGTCTGCTGCTTTCTTCTTGCTGCAAAGTTATCAAAAATGTAAATCTCTTGAAATTGGCACAAATAATGTGCCAAGTTGTTTGTGCCCGCAATATGTTCATTGAAAATAAAATGAAGGTTTAATCTTCCTCGACTGCCAAATTTCTTTCAGTGTGGATCGGCATCTCAGCATTCTACGAATATCAAAATCCCTGTTCGTCATTTGACTTCTAAATTTGTTTTTTTATTATTTCATGTATATGCACTCTGTCACTCGGCTGAGTGAGTTGAGTTTTTTTATTCATTGTGAGAACGGAAGTTCCCGCGCCGCGGAGTTTATCGTCACTGATTCTATTAAAACATTAATCGTAATCCCAGAGCTGCCCTCCCAAAGTACTGCTATGCTGCCTCGACGTGGCGGGCGGGTGTCACTGGGCGGAGCGGGCGAAGTACGTCGGGAGCTTAGCTCCTGGTAGGGCCACGGGATTACCGTCTTGGTGATCGGGTGTCACAATCCCGGGGCTCCAGTGACCTTTCCTTTTCTTCTTTTTTCTCTCCTCTTGTCAATCTCTTATTCCCTATCTCTCTCCCTTTGTGGTTTCCTCTACTGGAGGAAGGAGCTCACTGTGAGGTGCAGCCACTACTCTGATTTCTGTTTCACCATGGTGAGAAAACCGCCTATGCGTTTGCCGTGCATAGTGGCCTCTGCTTCTACTTAAAACGGGAGGCACGTAGCTGTCCCCGCTAGTGTTAATCAGCTGGTCACTAGTCCTATCGGTCAGTGGCTAGGGGATAACCTTTCGGAAGTTCCCGCTTTCGGGAAAGCCGACTGTGAGGCTTCACTTTGCGTATAGGCCCGGCTAGCCCTAACACAAAGATCTGTGTTCCCTTGTTGAGCTCTGTGGTGGGTGGGGCGGTCGGACCCGAATCTTTCTTTCTTTACAATATGAAAACTTCCAACTTCTCCTAACCATATGGAAACGAAAGATTCTGGAACCGCTAAACGAATTTGCACTTCGACCATAGTTAGCACAAGCAAAAGTCCAAAGTCTTTATTTATAACTGGTCAGCTGGAAAATTTGTCACCATTCTTCATCCATAAGCATATTTTGGCGTCAGTAGGCGAGCCAAAACACATAAAAAAGCTCCGTTCAGGATCGCTGCTCATCGAGACTATATCGGATGCATAATGTCCCTCTCCCCTAAAAATGACTTAATATGGATGAGCATTCTATTAATGTATCCTCACATAAGTCTTTGAACACGTCAAGAGATGTCATTTCGGAAACAGACCTGATATCAGTCTCTGAGGATGAACTTTCAAAAGAAGTAACTGAGCAAAACGCGTTAACTGAGCAAAACGCGTGTGGGGTCCGCCTAATAAAAGTGCGTTGAGACGGGCAACTCCTCAAACATATTATTCTCACTTTCTCATCTCCAGAGCTACCGAAAGCCATTAAGGCAGGCTAAAATATATAAAATAGAAGAAAAACAATTTGAGAAGCCTAAAGAGCAATAAAATTTACAAATTAACCATATAACTTTAACAGAAATTAAGCCCATATGATTTTGATTTAAGTCACTTAAAATAATAAGATTATTTAAATGCTCATGAATGCTGTGTTTTCAAAATCATACACCACTCTGGGTGAGATGGATGCTGTAATGCCACAATTTAATTTGCTACATAACTTTCCAATTCAGACTGAACCATATACTATTCCTCGCATTGCTAAAAAATATACAGAAGAGGAGATAACCAAATTATTAGAAGCAGGTATTATTGAGCCATCAACATCGAGTTATAGCTTCCCAGTAATTTTTGTACAAAAAAAAATCACCACCAAATGCTGATCCCGGTAAATTAAAATTTAGGATGGCAGTAAGTAGACTATAGATTGTTAAATTGAATAACTGAATCATATCAAATTTATATACCTAAGATTTCAGATATTTTACACAATATATCAGGTAAAAAATTTTACTGTGTGCTAGATCTTAAGTCAGCATTTTTTCAGATAAAAATTAGGTGAGAAAGATAAAGAAAAACTGTCATTTTGCACGGAACTTGGCAACTTTCAACCAACTCGATTACCTTTTAGTGCAAAACATTCGTCTGCTTATTTCCATAATCTAATATCAAAATGTTTAGATGAATTGCAGGGGTCGAATGTACAATATTTTTAGTTGGCATAATTGTAGCAGCTAACATTATAAATGAGCTAGTAACTATTTTACAAAAGGTGTTTGAGAAATTAAATTTAACTTTAGACCCAGCCAAATTGCAATTATGTAAACAAGAGATTACATATTTTGGTTTTTGTGTTAAGCATGGTTTTGCTCCTTCAGAGGAGAATATTCAAAAAGTAGTTAAATTTCCTAAACCAAGAAATGTTAGACGTGCAAGCATTCATAAGTATGGTAAATTATTTTCGACACCTAATTTTTAATTACGCAGAAATTGAAAACCCAGTAGTGAACTTAACAAGAAAGATTATTTCATTCGTGTGGATAAGATATAGAATTAATTCTAGAAAACCCCACAATAAAATAGAAAATGATAAACCTTTATATTTAGTAACTGATGCTTCAGGATCAGCGATTTGTGGCATATTAATGCAAAAAAAAGGATAACTTTTTCCCAGTACAATTTTACTAAAAAATGTTAACACCTGCTGAAGCTAGATATCCTTCAATTAGGAGAGAACTTTAAGCAATTTTCAGATCAGTAAAACAATATCACGAACATCTGTGTGGAAAAACATTTGTCATACTAACGGATGCTAAACCGCCTAACGTTCCATATCAATCTTGACAAGCAGCCAGATATTTGTAGCCCGCTGCTTGTTATATTTACAGGAATTTCAGTACACTATGGAGCATATTCCTGGTTTTAAAAACCCAGCAGATTACTTGTCAAGAGTTTCAGATGATGTAGTCGTAAACAATATGAATATATTTAGTTCTAATGATAATTTGTCCATTCAAAAATTTATTAGTAAACAGCAAAAGGAACCATACATAAAAACAATTATTAAAAAATTGCATGATAACCACAAAGATACTCTAGAACAATATTTTGTTGATAGTCATACAGACGTATTAATGATAAAATTAAAACCCACAAATGCTAGAACGAAAAACAGAAGTATTCAAAACAAAATCTTAATACCTAAGGCACTAATCAAATATTTATTACAAACAATTCATGCCCCTCACTTTGGTGTTCAAAAGACATACGAGTTTGTAAAAGCAAAATACTATTGGAGAGGTATGTACAGCGATACCAAAAGTTTTGTAGAAAATTGTTCAGACTGCTTACAAAATAAATCCACACAACACTATGCCACGTCTGATTCCTAAGAAAGGTCTTGCACCCGGAGAGATGATAGCTATAGACATAGTTGGTAAACTAGCAAGATCCATAGATAAGTTTTATGTACTCGCTATTATTGATTATTATTCCAGATATTTAGAAACAATCCCATTAAACAACTGCACTTCTCAGTCCATTATATCTTTATATCATTATCTTTAAATGATTATTACGCCAAATTTGGCATTCCTAAAATTTTGTTATCAGACAACGGTTCTTATTTTCACGCCACAGAATTTAATCAGTTTTTAAAATCACTTAAGATAGAGCACAGAAAAAGTTGGATCTATTATCCACAGTCAAATGGGTTGATTCTAAGAGTACACAGGGGGATGAAGGAATCTATTGCAGCAATTTCAAACAAGACATTTGAATGGCCACAAAAAGTAATGATATTTAAGCTGTATTACAATAATGCTAAACATTCTGTAACTCAATTTTCACCAGCAGAACGTTTTTTGATAGATCATTAAATACTCTCATAAATAACAACGATTCTCTAAAACTAGCCGAAGATTTCCAGGAATATTCCAAAAGATTAAAGGAACAATTAAGCAGAAATAAGGAAAAGTAAAATTGAATGACGATGACTACTTCAATTGTGCATAAAAATATTTGAAAGGAAGAAAAATTCCAGAATTGAAATCAGGGGATAAAGTTTTAATGCAAGAGTTTAATGATAAAATGGTTTTACGTCCAAAATATAGGGAACCATATGAGATTATTAAAAAGCTACGACATGATAATTACATAATACAATTAAATAACAAAACTATTTAAGTTCACGTAAGCAAGCTGTTTTTACAAAAAGCCTTCACGAATAGATGCGACAGAAAATGAGGATTAGGAGAATAACACAATTGTAGGTTAGAGACTTAAATTTAAAAAAAAAATTAAAGAAATTGTGGTGATGATAATCATGTTTACAAACTAGACAGTTGAATTATAATGGTGTTATAGTATGAGTTAATTTAGATAATAATTGCACAGTTTTGGTAGAGTTAGCTGGTCTATATACCAGAAGAATCGAGTTCTACTGTGCATGGTCTAATTAATTGTTACTACGTAACAAATTTCAAAAAACAAAAATGTTTTAAATCTCCATGTCATACTGATGAATCAAAGTAAAGACATGTAATTTAGTAGTTGATTTAATATAAAATGTATATGTGAAATGAAATATGGTCAAAAGATAAAACTAACAAATGTAATGAAAAAAGTGATTGTAATCCAAAAATGTAAAGAATATTAAGAGAATGTAAACAAAAGGTATAAACAATGTCTAAGATATGTAACATGGAAAGTGAAAATGCCGTGTCATTAGTTTAAGTGCTTAATTGATTATTGTATCACCTGTGAGTTATAACTTGTATGTATCAAGTACAAAATTTTTCTTAATTGGAATCACAATTGTAACAGTATCCTAGGTATAATGCAAATGCATAAGTATTTCAGAAAAATAATACAAATTCAGGCAAAGTGATTGTGTCATGAAGTGTTAAAAGTGCAGTGCTTGTTAAAAAATATGAAATATTAATGTGAAACGTATGTAGAATGCAAACTTAAAGTAAACTGTGTCCAGCAGGAAGTAAGTTTATTGGTTCAATGAGGGAAGAATTATTTCTTCCGCGGGAGGGAATGTGAGAACGGAAGTTTCCACGTTACGGATTTCAGAACATTAATTGTAATCCCAGAGCTGCACGTGCAAATAAATATTCGCCTAAATAGGTTTTCCTTCTCTTTGCAGACTACGCTTATATTAGTGGATTATGACTTCATCAGGCCTCACCACTTCTTAACGAGAATCTAATTATTAGGATATGATTCTCTCCTTCGCTTTCTATCTGGTTTTTGCTCTTTGGTTTTTCCCTCTTTTCCCACGGCCTCATTCTTTATTTTACACTTGTCATGAAGACTACTTTAGGCGCATTTATTGCAAATTTGTCAGTGAGCCGGATAAGTTACAACCTTTGTAATATCCCGGCTATAGATATTCGATTCGATTCGATGCAGACTACGAAGCTAGCAGCGTTTGTTCGCTTGCACAGAAGCATGCTGAACATCACGTTGCTGAGTTAAATAAAAAAGACAAGCTGCAATTGCCGAAAGTTTCAAAAGGCTAATTCCTGCGATAACTTACAATTCTTCTGAACTGTTTTTCCCGCTATAGTTAGGATGCATTTACTCTCGTAAAGAAAGCAGTGAATTGAAATGCGCGCATTGCCATGCACCTCGCTGAAGAATGTCAGCGACAAGAATTCAACGTGATTGAAATTCAGTGAAACAAAATAACGTCTCATGGTGGATTGTATTAGCTTCAGGACTGTGTGTATGAAAAAAATATGTATTTTTAGCGAGTACCTACAATGATGTTTTCAGATTATTGTCCAGGCCGAAAGATCTCCGCGTGATGATACAACCTGTAATGGTATTAATATGTTCGCAATAGTGTAATCGAGAATATGATAAAAGGTATCCAGTAGTGTTTAAATAAAGTAAATTACCTGAGAAAATTGTGTATGATCGTTAATTCCTGAATACTCATGTCTACTTAGGGGCAAGTGAAATATTTAATTACGTCTTTTCTTTGCCGAGATTAACAAACGCAATGTACGAATTCTAGTTGAAAGTAGCTAGTATTGGGCACATGTAACATTACTTTTGGCACTTAAATGTGTCCAGCTAATTATTAGTCGCCCTCATTACCACATTCTATATTTGATAAATTGCGCATTTTTTGCTTTAAAAATGATTGAATTATGTTGTTCTTATCTTTCGGGTAAGGTTTTTATGCCTTTAGTAAATCTGCATACAAGATTTGTAAAATTATCAACAATTAAAAAGTTGTTTAAGTGCGGCTAAGCCTAATTATTTTTGCCATGGCAGCCATATTTGTTTACATTTGAAACTTAGGAAAATAGTGTATTTTTTGCCTTTCTAAAGAAACTAAATTTCGCAACAAAAAAGATAACGTTTTCTTTAATTACGCATTAAATCATGCGTCTGTGAAAAACTGTTTTTTTTTTTCGTTTGTTAATTTCTTTTTCAGATTTATTATAGTATTTGAGTATAACGTGTGGTATCGATTAGGTAATTCTTCAGATGATATAATTTTTTGTGCTTTCCGAGTAATAAAATGAATGAGATGTAAGACTGTTAAGTGAACCTAGCTACAGATTGTCAAGGAAAAAAAAATGCGTAAAATTTAATATTCCGTACAAGTCCATGTGGTGTACATATCAGATTTTTTTTACTTATTTTAACATTAATAGTTATTATGTAATTAACTTAAACATTATTAATTATGTTTTACCTTTTTATATTTTATTTATACTTAAGACAATTATACTTCCTGACTGCAAAAGTTCTTACCCGAGTTTTATTTTCGTAACCGTTGGTCGTTGATATATACTTACAAAAATTTTTCAAATGACGCAAAGAGTCATGTTGTATTAAAAATACAATTTTAAAAAAAAATTTAATTTAAAAATAAAAAATTTCATTTTGTATAAAATATGAAATTTAAGTTTTTACATGTTTCTCCGCTCCTTATAATTAGGAAAATTTTGTTCTCATTCTAAAAAATCAAACGGAAAAAGTTTGACACCAGTATAACAAAGAAAAATGACCGAGATACTTAATTTTAAAATTTTGGATATTTAACGTCGTTTTGAATTAGCTTTGAGAAATTGGTTAATAAATTAGAATAATTAATCTCTTCCCCGTGAAATGTCATTCAGTGATATTGCTTTATGATTTACTAATGTCTTCAATTTATAATTTTGTTACATTTGGCGTTCCGAAAGAATTTTTTGCACATATAAATTATAAATCTTCATAGTCTAAAAATACATTATTAGTACTCTCATACGACTTTGTTACTTTAGAATCTTCATATGGTAATCGTACAAAAATTTCACTAAAGTACAAATCTTTTTCCTTTTTAATTAATGCAAATAATATTAAGAGTTGGCTAAGCATCAGTATTGAAGCCTGCGAGTGTTTTCTAGAGTACGAGTTCTATTACTTTTGCGAATACGATTCCATTTTATTCGCAGCATATTCAAAGTCAGATTTGCTTCTAGCTTGCGTAGCATCTTGTTTACTTTCATGCTTTGATTGGAGCTGAATAGGAATTTATGTTTAGTGAAAAATTTAGATAATGTCATCTTAATAAATCCAAGAAAAGATTCTTTGTTTGCAAGGATGGGAAGAAGAGTCCATAACGAAATTAGCATAATTGTACACAGTTCAGTTTAGCATACAGCGAATAAACACGCGCGCAAAATTAAGGTAATTTCCACCTTATGCGTAATTTCCGAAAACTAAGGGGAATATCTTAAATAAATTTGGTATATACGTTTATAGAAGAGAAAGAGATGAACTATTCAAAAGTCATTTTACGTACGCATAATTATCAATAAAGCTCATAATGCAGGAACGTCCAAAGACCACTTTGCGATATCGAAATGAAAATGTGTCTAATATGGGGTATGGTCCCTCTGACTGCCAGACAGGACGCGCAGTGTGACGACATATTGGACACGAGGCAGGTGAGGAGTTCCCTATTGTAATCGATCCCACTCCCGGCAGCAGGACAGTTTTCAACTTCAGGATAATTCTCCGAGAGATGGCGAAAGGAAATTGCCCTCCCAAAAGCGCCCCAAACGTACTGTATAGATTTAAATCTAGAAAATCTGGCTGGCTAATTTCTTTACTTGGGGGTTTTGGATATGCAACGATTTGTAGTGCTGCGCATTAGTTTGAGCTGTCAAAGTGTGTAACTTTAACTGAGTAAAAAGTATTACTTTTTGAACAAGTTTTATATCATCTGAAAGCCTAAAGTAAGAGAAGTTGATTGCCGATACAATTGGACGAACCATCTGTAAGTCCTTAGTGTTTCAGTTATACACCTTGAATAACTGAAGTTTCAACAGTGATCTGCAATTGAACGTCTGACTAACGTTTAGGTATATGCTTCTAAATTGGAATTTAGTGGGCCTGATTGATATAATAACTAATTTATAATGGATTTATAGTCCAAAAAATTACCTTTCATCTGATATAAATTGTTTTTCAAAGTATCTGAAAATATTGAATTTATGGTCAGTTTTAAAATATTTTTCTGCATTTTTTTAATACTTTTAATTCATAGAAATCATTGTTAAAAAATCTCGTGCAAAAACTCAAAAATAGCACATGCAAAATATTTTAATATGTAATCAATCAATAAATAAATACACCTAAAATATTTAACGTTACTTAATAATTTTATAAAAAAAACTAAATCCTGCGTAAATAGTCATACATAACTAAATCTTCAAATTAATCAATATACTATATATAAACTGTGTTTCAATACCTAATATTAAATATTTCTACAACGATGCTTTATCTTCATGTTTAAAGCAAAAGTGTACGACAACTGGAAGAATAAAAGTTAACTTCTAAAATATTTCTTAAAAGTTACAACAGTAGCATTTTACATAAAAATTGTATCTCATCCCCATCAACAGCTACTTAAACGGAACTTTCATTGCATTCCAAATAAAACGTGTAAATAACAGAGTAGTCACACAACATATCTAACATTGTAAGTACAACTGAAAATTAAATTTGGATTTAAAGACTTTTTTCAACACTTATGTGTTTGTAACTAATTTCAATGACTTCCACTACTCCATCAGTATCTGCCTCTGCAACCGCTTCTATTGTTTCTGAAAGAATTATTCCAGCTCCTATCTTCGATCCAACAGTTTCTAGTGCCAGCAGTTATTTAGGAAGAAGTTATTTTATCTTTTATCTATAGGGGTCGAAAACGCCCTCCACAGATTAAACAAGGCTGATCAAAAATTAATCACAGACGTCATTGAACTGGCACACAAGCTACTTGTTGAACAAGAACTGATTATTGCGAATCTACAAGGACATTTTAAAACAAGAGAACACAACGACTCTCTCCAAAAAGTAATTTCAATCATAGAGCATTTCAATCTTAATCCCACAACTACTACCCTAGCTCCATATTGACCATACATCACAAGAGCCAGAACCTCCGTTTACACTAGTGCAAAGCAAGAAAATGAAATCCCGTCAGCAATTAGTTCCACCAGAACACGTCCTTATAATAGCTTCAAAAGATCCAAATAGTACGAGTACACCTAAAAATATACAACATCAATTGGCAACTCAGTTGAACTCAAAGAAATAAAGCAAATTAGGCCTACAAGATCAAAAGAATTATTAATTCATTATGCTTCTAAAGAACACATCAAAAAGTTAAAAGAATCCATTTCATCGTATAAAACCATTTGTGATTCCTTACAGCTAAGAGCACCAAGACCGTTGAGGGATTCCATAATTGTCTTTGGTGTACCATCTGAATTTATATCTGACGATCTTATTTCAGCTTTTGAAAGAAGGAGCAATTCACCCTAAAACTCCGATTCATCATACGGATTCCAAGACCAACTGGATAATTAACTTGGATAGAAACTATTTTAATAAACTAGGAAAACAAGGACGAATTTACTTGGGATTCAGTTCCTGCCCGTTTAGATGTTACGTTCGCTTTCTTCACTGTTTCAACTCTCAAAGCCTAAGCCATCAGAACCGCACCAGCACAGAACCTCCTCCTTGTGTCCAGTGTGCTAAAGCACGCGAAGTACCAACTGCTAATTCCTAGGAAATTCCGACGTGCATGAACTGCACAAAGTCTAACCTAAATAAAGGTACCCATTTTGATTTCAATCACTCGACTAATTCCAAGTTATGCCCGACTTACAAAAGGGAACTGCAGCAACTATTGAGAAACCCCAATCAGAATTAAGTTCCACTTCTCTTTCAAAAGTCTGAAATTTCTACACTGTAACTTCAAAGATCCATAGTTGCAACAAATCATATGATTCAGAAACAGTTTGAATTGGGAACGGACATAGGCCTGTTTCAAGAGTCATATACTACTAAAGATAACACTCTGATTGGTTTTACTTCTAGTAATAGGATATCTCTATGTCACAATAAATTGGTTGCAATAGTCTACAATGGCTCCTTATCTCCCATGATATGGAAGAAAACTGAGGATGCGATCTCCGCAGCCTTGGATACAGACGGCTGCTTTCTGATCGTTTCTGCTTATTTCCTACCCAGTGAAAATAGAACTTCCTTACTATTTGAACTAGATTACCTTAAATTATGATCGTTCAAAAATTGTATCTTAGGAGACTTCAATGCATCGAGCTCACTCTGGGGTTCAACCTCTAAAAACTCAAGATCGGCCCACTCATATATTTCATTGAATCTAATCACTTGGTGATTCTAAATTCTACTGATTCTCCGCCGACTTTTTATACTCTTCGTGCAAAAGGCCGGACCTCACACTTTGAACTACTAACCTAGCACCGCTAATACAAGATTGGACAGTCCATGACTTTATCACTAACTGTTGTGTAGCGAAATTAAGCTAATTTATTAATTAATTCATTTATATTCTAAATTATGTTACACAATGTGTATTTTATTTAATTTCTGTGTTAATTTCTTTTTCCTTTAATTAGAGTTTTGTACTTAAGATAGTTAAGTCGTTACTTTCGTTTTCGGAACGCGCTAGCAGACAATGTGTGTGTTTTTCATGTTATAATCTGGAATTTAAAATACTTAATTTTAGTTTATATAATTATAACTTTTACTATAAGGAAAAAGATTTTCACTTTAATTTAAAATTACCTTCAAGTTGCTAGCTTAATTAGTTTGCGAAATATGTTCATTTATTTAACAAAATTTTGTAGCTTTCGTAGGATTTGGTGTAATTGCTATCTTGTCATTTTCAAGCTGCTTTGGGGTGATTTATGGTGAAGGTCACTTTGTACTTGCGGCAGAGTTCTAGGTTTACTGTCGACAACTGTTTTTGATTGGCGAAATTTTTGGCGATGCGAAGGAAGGTGTTGAACTAACGCGTTGAAAAGTAACAATTTTTATACTGTTTTCTTCAGGACGGTTTTATCAGGAATTTGTCACCTTTTTGAGTGAGTTTTGGCGCCGTTGGTAAATTTTTGTAACAAAAATCCGGTGCACGCGAATTTTCAACCTCTTGAACTTGCTTCATTCCCGGTATTAGCTGTTGGACGTCGGGCAATTTCTTGCTCCCTCTGCATCAGCATAAAAATGCTAATAAAAATATCTATCCAGATCGCCTGATTAATATAGTTCAACGTTTAACATTTGTTTCCCTTATGCTGTTAGCTTGTTTTTGCCTCACCATTTTCTCCTTCGGACTTCATTCACTTCGTGCTTTTGGAAGTTAGACACAGAAACCATTGATGTTTTTTCATATTACAAGTGAACCTGCTAACCAGTTCGTCTTTGGAGGGGATCCTGTACGGCTGAATTCTACGGTTCTACCTGAATTTGTGGAATGATGATGATCATCGTCTCGTCTAAAGACATTTTTGGGCTTCGACACCGTAACCATTGAGGTTTTTTCCATACTACAAGTGAACCTGCCGACTAGTTCGTCTTTGGAGGGGATCCCGTACTACTGAATTCTTCGGTCGTCCCGTCTAAAGACTTTTGGGCATAGTCAACATTCTTATCACCTGTGCGTTACAAGTCCAGCGACTATTTGTGGGAGTTTTTCCGGAATCCTGTAAATCTTAAAATTAATGTGTTAAAATACTTAGTTGAGATTCGTTTAATGTCTTCCTGTATTTCAATAATACCGTGTCCAGTTAATCTAAAAGCAGTATGTTATGAATTACGATTTATAATTAAAACAATTTATGCCTTGATAAGTTAATTGTACAATATTTATTTTGACTCCCGGGAGAATAAAATTCTAATTGCTAATAGTTAATTTTAATAGTAAAATAAAAGTCTGTTTCACTTATAAATTTAGTATGATGTTTTATTTTATTCATTGGTAAGCTTAACATGACACTCACACACCAGATATCATTGGGTTGTTAGGATATTTAAATTAATAATCACAACCCATGCTTTAATGTACTAATAAAAGCTCTAGTTTGTTTTGTGTTCTTCAAAGGCACTGATATAACATCAGTTTAAGTGATTATAATGCTATTACTCTTAGTTTTCATGGCACCCTCACTGTAATTTTCAGAACACGCTTCAAATCTTTCTATGGCGGAACTGAAAAATTAAAGAGGCAGTTGTCCCCTTTTATAGACATACTCACCAAAAATCTCAAAAAATGCAATACAACCGTGGATTTCGACAACGTCTACAACCAACTGATATCATGTTAACAAACATTTCGAACAAGAAAGACTCACACACGTACTGGTATTTCTTGGTGGTCTGACATCTTACCTGCGGATCGCAGAAATTTACGAAAGCTTAGAGAGCAAGCACAAGCAACAACTGACCCTAGTACTGGTCGTGACCTATTAACTACGAGGGTAAGTTGAAAAATAAGTTTCCCCTGTCGACTGTGGTCAGAGTTGTGTATTAAAGTCAAAAAATAGAATGAGACATTAAAGATATGACATACCTTTATTTTATTATTCTCGTACGAATACGTTGAGACATTTGTCATATCGCTTGATAAGCTTCAAAAAGTCCTCCAAGAAAAATTCAGGGCTTTGCATATGGAAGAAGCGTTGAACGGCTATGGGCGAAAGACGACACAGCAGGAAAACGCGCAAGTCACCGATACACCATTGGGTAGAGGTCGCTGCAAATCAAGCAGATGGCGCTGTTGCAGAGCCTGCGCAAAGCGGAGACCAGCCTCTCATTTGAGCCCCGTTAGGTATGGAGAGAAGGTGCGTTTTGAATTCGTGGTCAAAGGAGGAAGTGAGAGCGGTTATCCGCCATGAATGGGCACGTGGATTATCAGGAACAGAAATTCATAACCGCCTCGTGGAAGTCTATGGGCCAGGTGTGATGTCGAAGCAAATGGTGCGGAGATGGTGTCGCACATTCAGTGATGGACGTCAGCAAGTGAAAGACATACCGAGAGCTGGACGGACGCGCACGGCCGCTACAGATGCAAATGTCAGGAAGGTGGATGACATAGAGCGAACCGGCGTATCACCATCGATGAAGTAGCGGAAGAACTTGGAATCTCACATGAGCGAGCTCAAAACATCATCCACGACATTCTTCGATACAGAAAAGTGTCAGCACGATGGGTGCCGCGACAATTGACCTCGACACACAAGGAACAACGCATGGGAAAGGCGCTTTGGAACCAATACTGAAGTGAAACAAGTCGTTCAACGCTTTTTCCATATGCAAAGCCCTGATTTTTTCCTCGAGGGCTTTTTGAAGCTTATCAAGCGATATGACAAATGTCTCAATGTACTTGGTACCTATGTGGAAAAATAAAGGTATGTCATATCTTTAATGTCTCATTCCATTTTTTGACTTTCATACACAACTCTGACCACAGTCGACAGGGGAAACTTATTTTTCAACTTACCCTCGTATAAAAACTCACAAGCCGCTTTTAAGCGACAAGTGATACCTACGGGACTGTTTTCAAAATTGCTACAGATCTTCATACCCACAGGTCTGCCAGTAGAAATACTCCCTATGGCTAAGTCACCAACAGATACAATAAAATTCGTTTTTTCTTCCCTTTTCAAGAATGATCCACCAGTTAATGACACGGCACAGCAATCAAAACTAAGAGCCAAATTTAATAACTATGATTCACGTAGACGCAGCGATATTCATACTCATCAACCAGCTAAGTAATCATTGTATAAACCTTTTTATTTGTTTCTTATATATTCATTTATTTATTTAATATTTATATTTACATTTTTTTATTTATATATATTTATTCATTTTATTTCTTTATTTTCTGTTTTGATTTATTTTATTTTTATTTTATTTATTTTTATAATTAGATTAAATATTTGTAAAATTTGATCAGCAACTTTGTTTTTATTATAAGTACCAACTTATAACTGAATTATATGCAGCATATGAATGGAAGATGTCTTTGTTTATGAAATATTACTACTAAATGTACTCTCTCATTTTGTTAAAAAAAATACAGCCCTACTCTGGTGGTGGCGGTGGTTGCTGGATTGTATTTGATCTCCCGCTGAGCAGGAATTATTCTGTTTGGTATACGTCTTAGGTCAGAAGCCTGCTCAGTGATAAATAAATATACTCACTTTCTAGGTAACCTTCGACCAGTTGAGCTCCATGTGGACGAACGATGTCGTCATTAACGAGAACTCGGGACTAACTGTGCCCCTAAAAAGTCCAACATAAAGATCTAAGATGTCCTCTATATACCTTATAGCAGTAAGGAAGCCTTTGTCAAACACATGCAGGGGGATGCTGTGGTCCAACATAATGCCTGACCCAAACCTTACACTTCTACCTCAGTAACTATCCTTTTACCTGATGAGGAAGAGATGGTATTATGTTCCATGCTGTCTCCAGATACAAGTATGCCGAGATCCAATGTCCAAGTTTGATCTCGTTTCATCTGTAAAACGCACGGTGCTTCACTGAAGTCTGGACCGGGCCGCATGTTTAATGCACTATCTAAACGCGCTCTCTTGTATGCTGTAGTGAGCGGAACATAAGTGGTTCTTCTTATCTCATGAAGCCTTCTGGCAACTGCAGAGAGTAAAACTCGAGTTCCAATGGCAGCATACAGCTCACGTGAGAACTGTAAAGCTGTGGCAGTTCTGTCTCGCTGCGCTGAAAGTGCCAATTAGCGATTCTCATTCGTCGTTGTGGATTTTGGCCGACCTTGTCGTGGTCTTCTCAGTATGAATCCAGTGTCTTGAAACTGTCTCCACAAATCATAGACGATTCCAGGTATTACGTTGAAATCTGTAGCAACCTGCGCTTCTGATTGGCCTGCCTTCAATCTGTCGAAAATTCTCCATCTCATTCTCTTATTCATACGTTCGTGGATTCTTGATGCTTTGGTTGCATATTCTGATTTACAGCGGGAATTAATTCCGCTCTTACCAGAATTTATCACGGAATCCCACGAGGGTATCACACATAAGGGCTCATCAAACTAGTCCACTGTAAAGGTGTGTACCAAGATAAAATACAATAAAAGTAAAAAAAATTGAGACGCACTGTCTCTGAAATCTCACTGACGGATGACGATGCGATGACAGAACACTAGCATTATCCTATCAGGAGTGTGGCGGCAGTCCTGTGACTCCTGCTGAGCTACTGAAAATTGTGTCCAAAATTTGCAATAAAATTAATACGAAGGTTACACACGTTGATCTTGTCTCTGCGTGTTTGCGCTATTTAAGAGAAAAGCTGCAAATGGCCTATTATTCCTGTCTTCTTCAAGTATTTCGTAGGCGAATATATCTGCAGAGCCGACGGACGTGTTCTTTTTAACTTTATCGTAAAATTTAGTATTTATTCTGCGCAGAAAATCAGAAATAAGGTCCACTTTTCGGTCAGCATGCAGATTTTTGCTTCTAACGTAGCATGAAGCTCCGGTGATTATCCTGAGAATCTTGTTTTGAATTTTTTGTAGGGAATAGATGTTACTTTCGCTGGCGTTTGCCCAGGTAAGCGAGGCGTATGTAAGAATAGGCTGGATAACTGAGGTGTAAATTTGCCTTTTACGATAAAGTGACAGGATCTCATCCTTTAGAAGGGCATATAATTTCAATCGTATAAATCGTGGATACTCAGTTTACCCGATACCTTATAAAATTTACTCTTTCGAGAAACACGGCGAAATTCGTGAAGAAGTACGAGCACATAAATCGCCGAAAATTCCCGAAAATCACAGCTCCGCAGACACGCATGTGTACGCTTATGTATTGCACTCTGAATATTTGCATAATTCTTCGGCCGCATAATTAGTATTTTTAGTTCCTTCCCTTTCGTAAAAGTAGACATAATTTGCAAATTCTCTTAATTTTACGCACGACTGTATGTTAAGGTATTCCCGAAACTGTAAGAGCTAAATTATGCAACACCATGAATCTCGAACAATATTTTGCCAAACTTTTATTGGTAACTTGTGCTCCATCAATGGTTTCAGACTGCCGAATACTGGAAGTTCAACTAGTGTTCGATTTCAGACGAACGGGCGAGCTGCATGGTTGGCTTTCATATATGCCATCATTTTTAATCTGAATACGAGAGCCAGTCATTCTTAGAAAGTCCTTCGTGAAAGTATTCTTTCCTTTAAGCGAATAACCTTCATATGCTTTGTCATATTCAAAATAACCTAACCAATGTATTATTTGATTCCATTCCATTACTAATGCCCACCAACGATCAAGCAGTAATGTAACTAAACACTGGTGGTTCGACCTCGGCTGCATTACAGGCAAATGAGCTAGCTGTATAGTTGGTTCGTTTTCGTGGTTTCCCTCAAGTGTAACGTGAATCTGGGCAAGTTCCTTTTAGAAAGTCGTTCGCGAAGGCATCCTTCCTCTTACGCAAATAGCCCTTCATTGCTTTGCCAGAACAAAAAACAAAAAAAAAATTCCTTACTTATGTGTGTTGTTTTTATTTACTTTAATTCTATGGCTGTTGCAAATTTCCTAATAAGATGTTAAATAATTTCTTTTCCAAAATATGAGAGTTACACAAATACCCGTCAATAACTAATATGTTCTTTATTTTGCATAGATGTTTTATTCAATATAACAAATATTTTGTGAATGAAACAATAGATCGAGATTACACTGTATTTATCTTTGTCTGAGGTTTGATGATGTATTACAAATTTCACTGTGTGATCTTCCGTAGTTTAAATTTTGGGATTCATTTGATCAATAATTATTTTAACTACACTGAAATGAAAAATAAATTTAATAAGTTCAGGTGATATTAGGATTTCAGTTTAATTGCCCAAAATAAAAAAATTCCTTCTGTTCTGTTATTCAGTTAGATATGGTATGGGTACACTCTGCTCATAAAAAAGGGGGAGACAGTTCGACCATTTCCCTTCTACTCGTCCAACCTGACGAAATTTAGCTTGCGTTTTCCACCTCTTCAAAGTGCGATTTAGGATGCCTATTATTTTTATATATACGACTTTAATTATGCCCAAATATTAAATTCTGTAAAATTCGCTGAGAAATTTCCGAGAAATTCAAAAATTTATCTTGGCGAACTTTTTTTAGTTTGGGCCAAGATTAATTCACTAGATAAAATTCTTAATTTATTGTTTAATTATTACTTAACTTAATTTATTTTTCCCTTTCATTGTGCACGAGCGGAAAGAAAGGTGCATTGTTTATTCTTTCAAAAATTTTAGCAAACTGCGTAAATCACATTTGGCATTATAATCGCTTATAACAAGTATGCCAAATTCCAAAATGCGTCAGTATGTAAATTTACATATATCTTAGGAAATTTTGAATAAAAAGCTCTATTGTTTTGCAGGCATCCTTAGAAATGCATCCATTTTAAGGTGATGAAAAATATTTTATAGATTATAATTCAAAACTTTTTGGAAAAATTTATAAAAGTTACTAAAAGATACAAATTTTAGAAACAAATCAGACAATAGCTGCAAATTTTATTTGGATTGAATCTGAATTTTGAATCTTGAAAAAAAAAAAGAAATCAATTAAGTTTACTGAAAAAAAGACATATTAATAAACATATATCAAATTCTATTAACATTGAGAAGCTAAATTTTTAAAAATTACTCTGCGATGTTTACAAAACTTGACACTTTGTCATAATTTGAATCGTTGAATCGAAATTAAATTCAAAAAATAGATATGTCATTTCAGAAAATGTCCGATCTTGCGACAGAATACCTATGTTAGAACAATACTATATATAAATCTAATATATGTATTCTAAATCGGGCTTTCGAGGGATGAAAAATGCCCATATATTCATTCGCCCGATATAGAAGTGTCCCTTTTTGCGTGTGTGTGGAAGGCGTACGCATCATGATGTATTTGAATAAAAAAACTGTGAAATTGTTTTGCTTGCATAACGAAAGAAGTATTTATATCATTTCCACAAACAGTTTCATTACATCCTTTAACAGATTAAATGCATTATTTGAATTAAGCATTAATATTACTAACATTTATAACATTTTCAAGATTTTTTTTTTAGGTGTCGGCAAGACATGCCTTATGAAGCGATTTTGTGAAGGAGAATTTCCTGGTAAGTATTATTTCAAGAATTTTAATTGATATGCCCATTTGTATTTTTCAATAAATGATGTGGAATCTTATAATTTTAAAGGTGCTTGCATATTAGCGCAAACCACACTGATGACCGAGCAAGTGCCCAATACTAATAGTTCGTCTAGGGTTCGCACCGAGCTTAACTGCAGCCAACTCAATTGAATTAAAGATTCGCATAGGAGCCGTTAATAGATCCATTTTTCTCTTAGAAAGTACTGTCCGAAGACATTCCTTTCCTTAGACTGATAGCGTTCGCTTGCTTTGCCATATTCAAGGAAGTAATCCCTACCGCCGTGGCGCAATTAGGCGTATTATCGCGACCCCATTAGCGTAGTTTGGCTATTTTTAACGAGAATAAAACCATTATGGATTGCAATAAAATATTTATTACATACATGTATAATTTACTTTTTAACTAGAACTTAAGGAATGGCCACCACTACGAATGACCCCTAAGATCTCTCGAATTTATGCCTAATAAATTTTCTTGTAGAGATATGTTAAAAACAAGATTTATATGAGCATACTTATAGCAGCATTGAAGAAACTCCTGGACCCCGTTACTGCTTCTTTGGTGACCACCCAGCAAGGAAATTTTACAACGTTTGTGAAACAAATTGAAAGATTTTAAATTCCTTTCACAAAATCTCCATTTTTCATTTGTGATATTTTATAAAATGCAGCGTTTTGAAAAACAAAGAAGCATTTGTGATAATCTCGTACTTATATATTTAATGCAATATACTTGGCAGTACTTACGTAAAAACCCTTCGACCATTTTTGCCTATTAAAGAAAAGACGCCAAACTACGCGATGTTTCACAAAAAATGGAAAAGTCTTTCAAACACGCTGGGTTTGGTGTAACCTCGATTACACGTGTTAGTTATTATTCTTAGTAAAGACTCCTTTTTTCCCTCTCTATCAAGCATTTTCGAAAAAAAAAATGATTAAAATTTGGGACCTGCCTACTACAGAAGAGCATGCTGTTGAATATTTCCAAAGTTATGGAATCTTATCGGCCTCGAAAAAAATGTGTTAATGGCCACGATATGGCGCTTTATTTAAGAACTTAGAAGCAATGGCGTTGCAACGTTAAGGCTTGTGCGAAGCGTGTGTCAATTCGAAAGGGAACGTGGTTAAAGGGTTTGCCGCGATTGGCACTGTCTCTTGTGATCGACGGGATTTTCCGTAAGCACCTATTTGGCTTCAAGGAATGGTGTTATCTTTTTGGCAAACAAAATTCCTTGTTTTACCCTAAAGCCGTATTTCAAAATTAAATGCATTTGTTCGTCCGATTTAAGTCAACTCAAGTTCAAATGATATTACAAAAATGGTCAAGCTTTGTATCAGTAGGATTAAAAAGGAGGCGTGTTTAGCCGCAACTGGATTTTCCGAGAGCAGCAATGAGATACTTGTTTAATAGTTTCAGAAGCAGTAATGTACACTGATTAGTTTATCGAAAACCTTATCCTCATATATAAAACCATGCAAAAATTTGAATGAATTTTATCACTGGTCACTCAAGTAGTTATTACAATTTTAACTTTTGAAATTTATACGAATTTGAAAAAAACTAATTTTTTAATGCAATTCAGAAAAAGCACATTAATTTTGATTTATATTTCATGCTTCCTTAATGAAGAATTTTCTGCGAATATTATATACATGTATAATTTAGTTAGTTATCGCTATTTTCCATTATGTCGGTGTGGTATCCGCAGTGTTTCGATATACTTGATTTGAGAGAAACGATGATTGGAGAAACTGGAATTTACCAGGTCGTTTAAAAAGAAGGGACCCGAATGAGAGTGAAAACATCTCTTTGACATCTTTTTCGATTATTATCCATATTGCATTATGAAAGTCATCATCTGGCTGTAGGTGCAACTTCAGGTCAATATCTATCTGTCAAAGATGTTATTTTAGCGTCCTCCATTGAAGAGCTGATTTGTTTTATTTTAATACGGCAAAGCATTTGAGTATTATCTGTCTAAGAGAACGGATGCTTTTGTGGTGGAACTTCTAAGGAAAACTGACTCGTATGTACTTTATACACGTACAAAACCACGAAAACGTCCATGCATCCAGCCCGTTCGCCGGAATTCTAATCCGGATCGTAAGACGAACATTCAGCGACATCCCGCATCGCCGCTGGTGGGCCTCATTGAAGAGGGTAACAAAAGAAAAGGGCTTATGCAAAATTTATTCTGCGATCAGAAAATGCGAAGCAGTGAAAAAAAATTAAAAAGTTGATCTAGTTCTCTACAAATAGCTGCAACATTTGAATTAACTCATTTTTCCCCTTTCCGATCCTTCAATTTCAAATCCAGCACTGCGCAAATATTTTTTTATTAAGCATTTAATTTTCGTGGTTTATAAAATATTTTAAAATCGGATTTTAGTTTGGATGCAGTATGAATAGAAAAGCCTTGTACTAGAATAAGACCGCTGAATATTGTTAGTTCGACCTGACTTGGTTTCAAACTCAGGCTAACGGGCCAGCTGCACGGTTAGTTTTCGTGTTTTCATCCATGTGTAACATGAATACGAACCAGCTTTCCCTAAGAGTCCTCCACGAAGGCACCACCCCTCTTAGGCAGATAGCCCTCGTGGCTTTGCCATATTCAGTTAACCAAAAAGTGAATCTGCCTTTGTACTTGAAGTGGTACTTTAAATGTGTATGATTTACGAAACTGGGTTTAAGGGAACTATGGGTAATATTTTGTTATAAATAATCGTGTAAAGCTACATGTTATCATATTTCACGCAAAAGATTCATCTGTGTATTACTTCTAGTTATGTAGGAATTCTTCTTCACAGAATATGTTGAGTCAACTCTTCAACCTGACATAGCAGTCGCTTATGTTCAAGTGAAAGGATTCCATATTCGGCTAGAAATCCATGACACCCTCGGGCAAGAAAGATTCGGCAAGCTTCCAAACATGTAAGTTTCCTTTTACTGTAATTATTCGTCAAAGCCGTCCCAGCAGATTTTAACACCTCAGACGCGTCTCTAGATTTCATCTCTTCTCCCTTTTGTCTCTCCGATGTTAAGATTTAATG
Organism: Stegodyphus mimosarum; assembly: GCA_000611955.2. Lineage (NCBI taxonomy): Eukaryota > Metazoa > Arthropoda > Arachnida > Araneae > Eresidae > Stegodyphus > Stegodyphus mimosarum. Next base: position 74,831 of record KK117025.1, read on the forward strand.
AGCCTACGGGCGGCCGGGGTTGACCAGCGGCCGAACGGTAAAGTCTGTGAACGCTGGTAGTTTGGTCCAGGCTTCGAATCGTGGCGAACGGGGTGGCCACATGGGCGTTTTTGTGGTTTTCACCACGTGTAACGTGTATATGAGCCAGTTTTCTTTATAAAGCTGTACGAAAGCATGCCTTCCCTCAGGCTGATAACCTTCGAGTGCTTTGTTGTTGTTGTTGCTTATCTCCATGTCTAGGAATTTACTAGACGAGGTCCATGAGTCCATTCACCTTCAGAAAATCGAAAACAAGCACAGGAGACTTGTAAAGGTCCTCAAGAGACAATTCCAGGCACTCAAGTATATGTGTCGGTGAAGCCGGGGCATTTTGACATTTAGAACAAATTGGGTGCATCTTGTAACCTCTCTTGAAAGTGAGTCCTCTCAGGTGTCCACTGAAGAATCGGGAAAGTGTTGTCCGAACACATCTATCGCAGTCAATAGCAAGGGATCTTCCAGGACAATCAGCTTGATACCAGGGATGATTCGGCGGAACAAGCCAAATTTGCCTGTCTGCATGTCTTCTAATGGAGTACAGTTCAAGATATGTCAGTGAATTGGTAACTGGTAATGGTTCTTCAGAACCCTCCTTCGCCAGAATGTCCGCCATTTCATTCCCCCAAATGTCAACATGGGAAGGAATCCACTGAAGGTATACCTCACAGAGTGATGAGACTTTCTTAAGTTTGCTAAGAATTGCACTTCCGGCCCTATCACCAACTCTTCGCCAGTTTGAAAGATATTGGATGGCGCTACGACTGTCAGTCAAAAACCATACTGCCTTAAGATCTGTAAAGGATAAAATAGCGTTTAGTCCTTCATCGATGGCTATAAGCTCACTCTTAAAAACCGAGCTGAAGTCAGAATTTCTTTTCTTTATTTTAACAATATTTCCATTTGTGCATTTAATGACAACACCACTACCGGAACGAGAGTCCTCGCTTTTACTCCCATCAGTATATATAAGGGTAGCTTCAGCGGGAATTGCGTGTATAGTTTCCAAAGCAGATTGTCGTAACAGGGCCGGAATATCATTTTTCTTGGAAACACGAGACAAAAGTTCCGTATGAAAACCGACTCCAGGGAGTCCCTCAGAAGGATCTAAACATTGTTTCAAGGAATGCTGCTCAACATTACGGTCAATTATATCAGCATACTCAATTTGAATAAGTGGACTATTTTTCTTAAGTCTTTGGTTATTACTCCTGTGTTGCAGGAATTCTGAAGTTCTATTTTGGGAGCCGTAGCTGAAAAGTTTATTATAATATTTTACAAGGCCTGCATTTCTTCTTAGACTAAGGGATTGAAGGTCTGTTTCATACAACGCAATTTTATTCGGACAATTGTTGCGTAAGCCAGCTATAATGCGAGAAGCACTAAGTTGGACTCTTTCCAATTTCTGGAGGTTAGTGGAAGAGGCACAAGAGTAGACGGGGAAACCGTATTCCAAAATAGGTCGTACGATGGCTGAATAAGTAATTCTCAAAGTGCAAGCATCAGCTCCCCAATCACGTCCCGAGATATACTTTAGAATGTTTAGTCGTTTTCTACCCTTAAAAACTAGCGCATCCACATGTCTGTTACTAGTGATCTCTGGATCGAGAACGAAGCCCAAATATTTGGGATGTTTGTCATAAGTAAGAGGCAAGTTATTCATAAAAACTTTTGGATGATAATTATAAATCCTCTTATTAGTGGTAAAAAAAACTAACAGTAGATTTAGTTGGATTAAAACTCAATTTGTGGTCTTTCGAGAATTTCCACACTTCTCCAAGGGTAAAATTTATATCAGTCTCAGTTGAACTCACATCTGGGCCAGAGCTCCAAAGGGCGATATCATCCGCAAATAGACCAACTCCACATTTCCTTGATATAATTTTCTCAATTCCAGCCAAATATAGACAGACAAGAATTGGACTCAACACAGAACACTGGGGAACGTCTTGGCTCAGTTTAAAGGTGTTTGACATAGTGGAATTAAGCTTTACTTTTATCAGTCTATTTCTTAAGAAATCTGCTATCCAGGTCAAGGCTTTACCCCTGATGCCGAAGTCTTCGTAGAGTTTAATAATTAGTTTATGTTTCCAGACACGGTCAAATACCTTTGATAAATCTAGAAAAGCAGCCACAGTATGATTGGTAGGTCGCTTGTTTTGGGTATCTTTAATCTTCTGGCTGAGATAAACCAATTGATCAGTGGTGCTATGACCTCTTCTGAAACCGTATTGTTCTTTTGGTAGGAGGTCATGTGTATCCAGGTGGAAGAGCAACCGCCCCATGATCATTTTTTCCATGACTTTACAAGCAATGCTGGTTAGGACAATGGGTCTGAAGCTCCCAGGAGATCCATCGGTTTGGCCAGGTTTCTCAACAGGTATGATTGTGGCTCTTTTCCACTCTTTAGGAAGGCGTCCAAGACTCCAAGATTGATTCACTATATTCAGAAATTTCTTTCTTGCATGAAGGCCAAGATGTCGAATCATCTGTCCATGGATGCCATCAGGTCCAGGAGTTTTGGTCAAATCAAGATCCTCGAGTGCCATGTCCAATTCATGCATGGAGAAGGGTTTAAAGAAAAGGGGATTGCCTGAGACAGCACTGCGACAACCATGTGTAAGATCTCTAGACCTTTTTGCCACTTTCTTATCAACTTCTATAAAAGCAAGCTCACTTGTCTTCTGGTAATGCTCCCCGAGGAGATCAGCCGCAGCCTTTTCGTCTATAGGGATGTTGCAATCTGAATCTAAAATAGTATTACACCTCTTTATCTGTGGTTGTTCACTGCTAATATTTTTGATCAATTTCCACAGTTTCGTGTCAGATGATCTAGCATCAAGTCCCTCACATGTATCCATCCACTTTTTCCTCCTGAGTAGCATATAGGTTCGTTTAATTTCTGCATTGACTTTGTTCATCTCTGTCCTGTTTTGCTCTGTATTACTGTATTTCAATACGAGTCGCAGGTTTTCTCTCTTCTGGAGCAGAGGCAGCAAAATCGGCAAATTATGAGTAAAGGATTGAAAAGCTTTACCTTTCCTCTGGGTATAGTTCTTTTAGCTGCCTTGAAAGTAGTTCTTTTAGCTGCCTTGTGCTTGAAAGTAATCCAGTTAGTATCAAGGTCACTAGAGAGGATTCTAGATTCAGCCAGGGTGTCAACGAGACCACCAAAAGCCTTCCAGTCTGCCTTAGCAAAGTTCCAATATTTTTTACGATTTAGGAAAGTACACTGTTTCTTCTTTATTTCAATTAATATTGGAGAATGATCACTCCCAATATTCTTCATAACTGTCCAGGTGCAAATTGGAAAGATAGTGGGACTTACTATGGACAAGTCGAGGGCTTCAGATATGTTATAGCTGTAAGAGGAGTGCGTTGGAGTACCATCATTAAGGATCATGAAACCTGAGTCATCTATAGAATGAAGAAGATCAATTCCTCTCTGATTCTGGGTAGAACATCCCCACGCCGGATGTTTAGCATTGAGGTCACCCAGAAGTAAAGTATTTCCAGATAAAAGGTTATCAAAGACTCCAGGCAGATTACCAATATTAGGAGGGTGATATAAATTAAAGATGTTTAGTGGTTCGCCCCTCCACATAATAGTGATGCCTTGCAACTCTAAATCTGAATCAGTGGGTACATTATAACTTTTGGAAATATAGTTAATATCTCTGATAAGGAAAACAAGGCCACCGCCTCCTTTATCATGTCTGTCTAAACGGATGATATTGTATCCTTTAACTTTTAGTTGAGAATTCTCTTTCAGTTTAGTTTCCTGCAGAGCGATAATTTGAGCTCTCTGGTCTTCAGCCAACTCCAGTATTTGGTCAAGTTTACATTTCTCTGCCAATGTTGAAATATCATTAACATTACATTGGATTATTTTAAGATTTCGTAGTCTAGGAGACTGTAGCTTATTTTTCGGACGAGGTCCTCTTCCTAAACCTCGAACGCGCCCCTTTTGAACCTGCGCGACGGGCGATGCAGTATGGATTACATTAGAACGCTTCATGACTCATGGGTGGAGGAAAAGGGCAGCCTCTGTAAGTTGTGAGACCTGAGCACCAATGGTAGAGGACTGACTTAGCTCAGATGCCTATAGGCTTTAGCTGGGTATAATGGAATAGCCTTCACGCCTAGGGTGGCCCTACCAGAAGTAAGCACTTCCGACGTACTTCGCCTATTCCACCCAGTGCCACCCCCTTGCCACGTTGAGGCAGCCTACTGGTCTTGAGGGGGTTCGAGTGCTTTACCGTAATTAAATATACTATACATACGAGCGGCAAGCGGTAAAATATTTGAACACTGATAGCACCCGCATCGTTTAATCTGATATTTATTTACGAGAGAGGATATTTGATATTTACAAGAATTGTGCAAGTGAATGACGACATGCATTACAACGACGACGGCTGTCGTTTAGTACACACGGATTGAACCTTGTCTCCAAAATTAGCATTTCTGTTACAGAATGCCGAACATCTTTCAAAGTGTATCCCAATCACTCTTTCAATCATTTCGTTGCGATGCAGTTAATGTTCATCCATTTCAAGTATATTGTAACTAACAAGCATTATTTCTCATAAATATCTGTTTGCGATATGTTTTCATGTCCTATGTTCTTGGTACTTATTACTGAGTTTCCGAATTCACATTCCATTACGAAAATCATTTATTTCGCAATGGATTTGCCAAGGTATATCTTAAAAGGGCCATTATCAGTTGCCTTGCATTAAAAGGCTATTAGAAGTATTGTATTTGAAACATATGGTACATTAATTGATGCAACTTCAAGATATGTTCTTGCTTTGCATAATGAAATATTGGGTTGTTTAGAAAGTAATTTCGTTTTTTTTTTCTAACAAAAGGCATAGTATTTTTTTACGACCAACTTCACACTTAAAAAGCCACATAGTCATATTCAGTTCAGCTAATATAGCGAGGCTTGTTGGTGAAAAATTTGGGTTGATTCTACGCAGTAGTTTTTGATTGGTGCCCTTTCAAACATGGAAAACGAAAAGCAGCATTTTCGGCACTTTTTACTTTTCTACTATCGAAAAGGTAAAATTGCTATTCAAGGAAGAAAAAATTATCCGATGTATATGGAGATGTTGACAGTACACCAGTGTCAAACTGGTTTGTGAAATTTCGATCCGGCAATTTTTATCTTGAAGATGTACCACGTTCTTGAAAGTCAATTGAATCTGATGGAGACCTTAAGAACACGAGGAACCCATATGTCGAGATTTGAGATTAAACCTAGGCGTTTCAAATGACCATGAACGGTCGAATTAGGTAAACGTAATCTCTCAATGGTCTCACGAGTTGTTGTTATTCGCCCGTTTGCATCAATTAATGTTCCGTTTGCGGTTGTAGCCGCGTCTAGCTTGCAAAGCTGCAAGGCGTATGCCGGCTATCTTCATTTGGTTGATCCATGTATCGATGCAGGGACAGAAATGTCTAAGTGAGTCCTCAAGACAAGATATAATACATAAAAATACAAGTTTTTCTCATAAACTGGAAGGCTATATACACAATATTTACAACTAGCTTTGCATTAAATGAATGATGAAGTCAAAATCATGCTATATATACAGCTGAGATTTTGAACAGAGCAGATGCGAAAGTATATTTAAGCTTTATGCAGGAAAAAATTGGTTATCGCTGAACAAGGTCGACGATGGCTGTGCTCTTGAAAAAGCTCGCAGCTGAAAAGTTCAAAGTGGTTCATTATATTACATTCTAATGCTTCCTGAAAGAAGCGGTCATTGATTTTTCTGAGAAACGTCGCCAACGGTTCGATATTAAGGTCGTCGTGAAAACATTTGTTACGTACATAGAAATGGGCATTTGTAATAATTCGAATATATCTGCTTTGCGCCACTTGAAGTTTCTTAAGTTCCTTATCGGTTAGGTTAGGTTACTTAATTATGGCAAAGCACACGAGGGCTATCTGCCTAAAGGGAGGGATGCCTTCGTGGAGGACTTTCTAAGGGAAACTGGCTCGTATACACGTTACACATGGGGAAAACTATCAAAACGCCCATGCAGCCAGCCCGTTCGCGGGATTTGAACCTCGGACCGAACTACCAGTGTTCAGCGTCTTTACCGCTCGGCCGCTGGTGGGCCCTTCTTAAGTTCCTTATCGGAGGTAGTTGTCCATGCCGGCGAAGCTTAAGTCATGACTGGTCTGATAACGGAGAGGCAAGTAAATCTCTTCTTGTTCAGGTCGACTGAAGAGTATTTCCGAAAAATTGCGTATAAGCATTTGAGGATTTTAAGTGCCCTGTCACGCACATTATTAACATGATGTGTCCAAGTAAGGCGGCCATTAACCACCGGAACAGTTTTCGTTGAATAAAGTAAGTTTTTTTATCAATCGGAGCGTTCCTTTCGCGTTTCGAATGATTAAGAGCTGTGACTTTGAGGCATTAATTTGGATTTTTTATTGTGAGCACCATTTACACAAACGTAAAAAGTCCTGTTCGTGATGAAAGAATGTATCGTAAGTAATAACTCTCTATCAAAGTGACAGGAAATCAATTTTGAGATAAGATTCCAGACGCGGTCGAAAGCTTTCGCCGCGTCTACCATGAGGAGAGCAACACACTGATTATTATGGAGCGCTGAACCAGCAAACTCCTTAATCCGTATTAATTGCGTGGTCGTCGAAAGCTTCGCGCGAAAACCAAATTGTTCAGGCGGTAGTAAATTAAAATAAGATTGCATGCGTGGTAAAATATCCCGTTCGTAGATTTGCCCTAACACTGGTAGCAAACTGATCAGCCGATAGCTGTCAGGTTTAGTGTGATCCTTAGCAGGCTTCGGAATCAAAATAACTTTTGTACATTTCCATAAGGTAGGAAAATAATTGTGATACAAGCATGCATTTAAAATGCTGGTCAGCTTACAAACAATGCTGTGTGGCAGGGTTTTGATAGCACCATTTGTGATGCCGTTATTACCGGGCGCTTTGCGCGGTTTAAGTGTTTTAATAATAATCACAACTTCCGCAGGAGTGGCAAATTTCAGGATATTTTTGACAGACACAGATCCAGTCATGTACTCGAAGTAACGTAGATGGTTCGAAATTTTTATCAACAGGCCATTCATTTGGCGTGAATCGTGTTTCCAAATGCATAGCAAAAGTATCCGCTTAACCACTTTTACATTGTAGTTAAGAGGACGATTTGAGACAAATCGATTTGAAATTTTTAATCCAGATTTGAGATCGATTTAAGATTTTTAGTCCAGAGCGAGCCGTCCTGAATGTTAATCTCGGATAACATTCACATCTTATCTTTGTGAGGTTCCACTAATGTCCTTGTTTAAGCGATTTATCGCCCTTTTTGCCACGGGATCTCAGGTTAGGTGGTAGACTTTTCTGAGTCGATTACGCTGCCTCGTGGGTTGGCGGATATTCCTTTAGGAAGACTAAAAATCTTTTCGCTTTTATTAATCGTATCATTTGCTTCTTCCACAATGCTTTGAATATGTTCAGCAATAAAAGAGACAGCTGCGTTGACTCCTTGTACACTGTTAAGATAATTTAAGCTACTTATAGAATTTTTCATATTTCCATAAAGTTGTCAGTCAGTTATTTTCCTTGAGGAACTGAAATCACTTTTTTGAACACCAAGTTTATCAATGACGGGTAGATGACCTGGCAAAAGTTCATGGCCAACTTCTAAAGTAATGGGAAGTCCAAGATGTCAGAACGTTCAATCCTATCAGGGCGATAGGGTATGCATCCTGTGCGCAAAGTTCCACAGGATGGTTTAAAATATAATCCTGGAGAATTTTGCCCTTCAGATTACTGCGTCAGCAGTTCCATACAGTGCTTCTGGCATTCAAATCCCTCGCAAGTATAACAGGAATATTCTGGAGTAATAGCGTATCCAGCAGCCTTTCAGTAAGATGATTTTAGAGTGGATTATACAGTGTACAAAAATATAAGTCTTTGAATACCGGGAGGGTAACACAAACAGTCACTGATTCACAGCCATTATCATTGTATTCATTTTTGAGACAAGAAGGAAATTTTCTTTTAACGTGGATAATGACTCCCTCGCCGCGATGAGAAGCTGTGATAATATGAAATTTTAAGACGGTGACACTGGTGCGCATGCGATTCTGTAATGATCGCAGTGTCGTGATCATGAAGAAATTCTTTCAGAAAAGAAGAAATTCTTGAAGAAATTGAAGAAATTCTTTTGATTTTGGAGACCGTTAGCGTTCCATATCATGAAGCCTATATCATTCGCGGTATTTTTTTATCTATCCATTATTAGATTTTGGAGTGTCTTGAGATACTGATTTCATGTTTTGAGTGAGTTGTTTAAATAGAAGTGGGATGTCAGATTCTTTAATGATGTTAACGAAACCTTTTTCGCTAAGTGTGTTTTTTGCCTCAGAGATAACTTCCGGTGCAAGACCGCTTGCAAGGGCTTATAAGTAGGATTCGTTAGTTGTAGGGCTTATAAGTAGGATTCGTTAACACTGTCAGCAAAAGATGTTATTGGTGGGGGAGGTTTTGGCTTAGGACATTTCTCGCTTTCCTCTGTAATTTGCAGCTTGGTCCACTTGCTGACAGTTGGCACACTTCGGTGGAGTGCTTCTATCTTTGTCATAGTTGTTTGACTCATGTGAGTCACCGCATCGGACGCATTTTGTTTCATGTTTGCAGTGTGATTGGGCATGATGAAACCTCTGGCAGCGGAAACACTGCAGTACCCAGCACGACCGTTATATCTCTAAATAGTGATTCTCATTCCATTAATTAATTTTCATGGAAGATCTTATAGCTGTTATCTTTTCTTTCAAGAGATATTAGGGGAGGTCGATTACTTTGCCGTTTCATATACGTTTTCACTGGTTAACACCAATAACACTGTAACCCTTAGCAAGTAGATCATCTGTTATTTCATCGATCGGAGTATATAAAGGTAGGCTTCTGATTACAGCTTTGATTCATCTGTTCTCAAGAAGTTCAAAACAGTGATAGCGGAATCTGTTAGTTCATCGATCGGAGTATATAAAGGTAGGCTTCTGATTACAGCTTTGATACATCTGTTCTCAAGAAGTTCAAAACAGTGATAGCAGACTCCAGCATTCGTAAGCACCTTAATGATTTGTCTGTATAAAGTTGGAGTCTGTATAAAGTTGGAGTCTAAAGTAAAATTGGATTTTGAAGCTACCCTGAATTAACTGTCCGTAATAATCACGTTCAAGCTTGCAGATTATATCCAATAGAACTTTAATGTGGAAGAAGGTGAATCTTTTATCATAATGGGTGGTGTTTTACGTCCTAAGGTACTCTGATTAGTTGAAGGTGTTGTCAGTGCAGGTTAATCATTTGAAGTAGTATCCATTAGCGTTATGTTTGGAGGCAGCAGCAGCAGCCTGATCAGCAATCGGCGAATCAGAATACTCAGAAGTTGGAGGGTTACGGTTAGTGTTACGAATAGGTTTTCGAGTGCGTTTCGTAGTGTCCCCTTTCGGACCGTTCTCCGAATTTGAACTATCTTTCAAAGCTTTGTATTTTCTTATGCCTCATCGGAACATGCAAGACCTTCAGCGCGTCTGACATTTGGCTTAGCAGTTGAAAGTTGAGGAAATTCTTCATTGTAGCTATCACTGCAGGTCGCAGGATCAATTAACGCCTGCACTGTGTCTTCATTAGCTTCAACTGGCCTCCCAAAACGTGGTGCGTCTTCAAGATCAAAATTGCCGCATCGAAATTTTGCAAACCAGTTTGGGCACTGGCTGTCTGTCAATACATGGTCTTCATACACATAGGATAATTTATTTTCTTGTTAGAACATCATTTTTACCTTTTCGATAGCAAAAAAGTAAAATATGCCGAAAATGCTGCTTTTAATTTTCCATATTTGAAAAGGCACAGTGATAGCAGACTACAGCGTAGAATCAATCGAAAATTTTCACAAACAAGCCTTACTGTATCAGCTGTCAAAATATGTAATGATTATGTGGCTTAGGTGTGACGTTGACTGTGAAAAAAATGCAATTAAGTCCTAGTTGGGAAAAAACGAAATTACTTTCCGAAGAACCCAATGGTTTCTTTCGAAATATTAGACAGCAAACTAATACGAGATTATAAATGGGGTTAAACGATGTTTTATCAACAATAGTAAGTCTTGGAATTTACTAAACGTGAATCGGGTGCGATGGTATAATAGAGATTTCGTACAAAATATCAAACAAAATCACTTACGGATTAAGGAATTCGTGCATGATAGTAACAAATTCAAAGAGACTGGCTATCTGCAAAACGAAAAGTCACTAAGATTTAATAAGATATGGAGTCAGCTGCATCGCCGGGGAGCACCTGTCGGGTAACTGTAAAATAGTTCATGCAAAACTTCCAGAGATTCTTTATTGATGCTGAATATATTCATTTTGCTGTATCTTTTATGGTTGAAATATGTATTTTCGGAACTGCAGGGAGAAAAAAAATGGAAACATGAGGATCATACTTAATTCATTTATCAGCTGGTATTCTTTACATTATTTTAACAACTAGCACAGGGATGGGCAAACGTTTTGGTTCCCGGGCCAAAAATCGAAAAAAAAAAAGTTCGGCGGGCCAAGGTAAATTTTTCTAAAATTTTAAAAAAATATACAAGTATTACAATTTAAATATGTTAATGAGAAGAATGAAATTGCGCTTTCATTTTTAAAAGTTACTTATATTGAGGTTCGAAGTGAGATGTACTGATTCTAAGGAACGAGGCTAACTGCTCATCTGTCACTCTACTTCTTAAATGATTCTTTCTAAGGTTCATTGTTGAAAACACTTGTTCACATATATAAGATGAAGCAAACATAGCACTAGTTTTCTGGGCGTGAGATATTATATTCGGGAAACTCACTTTCGATAATGATGTTATATTCTTTGAAGACTGCTACAGCTTCATTGCAGATGAGACACACTGGTTTATCTTTTACAACTGTAAAAAATATTTCTAGGTCCATTCATTAAAAGCATGGCATTCTGAATCAACTTTACGTTTTTCAGTAGACATTTTGGGGTTGAAATATTTTACGAATAACCCAAACAAGCACTAGCTACGCTATACTTTTAACAATTTCAAAACCACTATCCACAATGATGCTATATGTCCGCAATCTTTCCATACGCAATCAATAATACTAGAATTCGCGACAAAAGAAAAGACTGCTGGCTGGAGCTTAAAATGCAAAGTCTGCCAAATGTAAGGTCTGATTCACTTATATTGGATTCACATACTTCTCCCCGAAAAACAGATAACGATTCTTAAGCCAATCTACAGCATAACTACCAAAGTACTTCCGCGTTTAACACTTTACCGATTGAAAGGTGTTTGTGCTTGCTATTTCCATCGATTTATGTTTTGTAAAACAAAAATAGAGACAGTAAAAAGATCATCAATAATTTGAACAAAAGGAAGAAAAAAAGTAATATTTAAACAAAGTAGAAAAGGAGATGGAGATATAATATTTAAATATATATTTCTTTTAATTTGCCTCGGACCGGCAAATTAAGATTCTATCCGCGGGCCGGATACAGTCTTCCAATGGGCCGGATTTGGCCCGCGGGCCGTAGTTTGCCCATCCCTGAACTAGCAGATATCCAACATAGCTTAAATTTATGTAATAGCTTTTTATCAATGTAGATTTTTCTGACAAGAATTACAATGCGTGATTAACCGGGTTAAGTCTAAAATTTTTAACTTTGGTAGCATATAGCATTATTTTTTAATATCAAAGCATACTAAGGCTATCTGAATAAGGGAAGGGATATCTTCGAAAACCAGAAAACACTCCATGCAGCAACCCGTTCGCCTGGAATCGAACTCAGGCGTGAACTGCCACGATTCAGCAATTTTACTGCTCGGCCGCTGGTGGGTTTGACGGAACATTCGCAAATTCGAATAAAGCAAAAGTTAATTATTAGTAGCTTATTTTGTATATTTAATAGCTTATTTTATAAAAACTTTTTTAATATTTTTAATTTTCATTTTCTTAATCTCAATGGCGCATAATGAATTAAGTAATTCAATTGAAAAACTGTTTTTCAACAATGATTAATCATTCTTTTACATCGAAGAATTCTGTTACATGAACGGTTTTGAAAATACGACCAATTTGCCAAAAAATGAGAAATTGCGTTAAAAATATCCTGTCACGGACACTTCGCCGACAACCACCTGACCGCCGAGACATTTAGCCGACAGCTATTGGGCATTTAGCCGACACAGACATTTCAACTTATCGGATCTGCCGGTTAGCTGGTTGTCGACTAAGTATCATGGACGCAAAAGTGTCATACAGACTTAACGCAAAAGATTTTTCCCTCGCTCTATCCCATTGTGCAGAATATAAATTTTTGAGATTTTTTAGTTTGGTCGTTAAGCGAATATATATGTACCCCCCTCCCCAAAAAAAAGTGGAATTAAAAAAAATGTTTCACACATTGCATTGTCATCCACAAACCCTGACTGCATAAACGTTGAATAGGATAGCTTATCAGGAAGCATGTTAAAAATTGCTGACAAACTTTTGACCATGCGACAAACACTACAAGAGAAATTAATGAAAGCTTATAATAAACTCCTAGGTCGTATAAATAAATTATGTGAAACTACTTATAATGAAAGTAATTTGTTAAACACTTTTATGTCTTAATTGTAATACATTTTTGTGTATTTTTATCTGCCGAATCAATCGTGGGCGGTATTACTCCTCATAATGACATTTGCTTTGAATCACTGTACGGCACATCACTTTTCAAATTCTTTTCACAAATATTATCGACGTGTATTATATTTAAAGGAATAAAATAATGAAGACTCTGAATGAATGTACGCATGTTTCTCTCACTGTGAAAAAACAACGGTACCTAAAGCCATCCAATTTTGAATAACGTAGTCTCCACCCGAACATAGATACATGGAAGCCCGAAGTTGGAATTTGTCTTATTATCTATTTCATATATTTTAAAACTTTAACGATTTTTTGATTAACGCTTTCAAAGCGAGTAGTGACAACACTGTACGGAAAAAAAATATATCTCCAGCGCGCGAATCTGTCTAATGGAACATCGGAAATCCTAAAAAATATGCAGTTTTTAAGTGTTTTGTGATTTTGTTGTTGAATCGAGTTTTATGTAGCGAAATTGCAAAAAAAATTATATTTACTACATAAAATAAACGCACAAAACAATAATAAAAAGACCAAAAAAAGTTTTGTAAATTCCTCTCAAAATGAACTGAGAAACGATTGAAAAAAGCAGAAAAGTGTATGCCAACACTCAACGCTGCATCGGGAATTTTAAATTTTTGTAATTTTACTGTTGAATTGTATATGGCTAAGGTGAGAAGAAAATTATGCTTAATAATAAAACTAAAAAGAAAAAAAAGGGGGGAAAGAGAAAAAGAAAATTTAATAAAAAAATCTGAAAGGTTTCGAATTTTAAATACCCTCCAAAGAGGCGGTTTTTTTTTTTTAACACTTTGTGTGCTACGTTTTTAAAGTTTTTCTCCCAACTTCTCCACATGTCTTCGTGGTGTAGTGGTCAGTACGCTCGACGCGAATTCCAGAGGTCCGTGATTCGAGTCCCGGCGAAGGCGTTGTTCGTTTTTCATCTCTCCTGCTTCTAAATAAACTAATGACTCTACACCTTTATTTATTAAATATCATGTTCTTCGCGCTTCCATAAAATTCAATTCAACAGCAATGTCTCAAAATAATTTTAAAATGAGCATATCTTTAGAATTTCCGATGCACAGTCTCGCACGCTGGAGATAAAAATGTTTTTTCTGTACAAAGTTGCCATGGCTCGCTTTGAAATGCTTGAGTTTGTTAATCAAAAATTCGTAAAATTTTTACAAAATATGAAATCAATAATAAAACAAATTCCAAATTTGGGCTTCCAGATGCCAGTGTTCGGTGGAAACGTACGTTGTTCAAAATTTGGTGGATCTAGGTACCGTCGTTTTATCACATTGCGAGAAACATACATGCATTCATACAGATTCTTCATTATTTAATTTCTTTGAATATAATACAGGGAGGTAATATTTGGCAGCAACAATTTGAAAAGTGGAGCAACGCCTGTAGTGAATCAACGCAAAATGCCAAAACGTAATTATAGTCCTTTTGGGCAAATTGTCCCTTTGGACTTCAAAAACGTTTATTAGGAGTAAGTGTAACAGCAGACTGGTAGACTGCGAACTCAGCGAGAATATAAAAAAGCTTAACAGACCCGTTTCGGCGACCGTTAAAATCTGAAACGCTATATATATATATATATATTATTTTTTAAATTTTGTGTCTTTAAATTCATTTTGTTAAAATATGAATGAATTTTACAAATCTTTGATAAGAACTTTAATTCATGCATGATAAGTCGTTTATCTGTGTATTATGTAATATATGTTTATTCGTTAATAAAAATTTTACCAGTATTATTATACAAATTAAAAATTTTAACAATATTATTATAAAAGTGTCATTTGATTTGAAGTTAAAGTTAGTATGTTAATTTACAAAATATGAACATTTGTTTCACCATAAAAGCAAGTCTTAACTTTTTACAATTGCAGTTTGTATAGAAACACAGATGGTATTATATTGGTTTGCGATTTGACTCAAGCAGAAACGTTCTCTAGCTTGACTAGTTGGTTGGCAGAAATCAAAGACCATTGTGACGATGATGTGTCTGTTGTTATCGGTAAGAAAAATTTGTTATCTGTAATGTCTACTATTATTAATTAATAAAGAATCTCTTTGTATGCATGTTCTTCGCACTATGTAGAAAAGGTGGCACTTAAAGCCATCAAACTTTCAGCATCAAATTTCCATCCGAACATATAAAACTCAAAGCCGGGATTTTTAATTTGCTTTTTATTTATTTCAAATTTTATGCGAATAAATTGGCGATTAATAAACTTAGCGATTTAAACGCGATATGTTGCCACTCATCGAAATAAAACATTTTTGAACTTCATCGCGGTAGTATGTGGCTATTCGCAAAGCGTAAAATATTTATCTTTTCAATTTAATCAACGAACTCAGGCGGTTTAAAGGCAATGTGTTGCCACTGCCAAAAGTGAAATACTTTTATCTTTTACTGGCCAGTGCGTTACCATTCCGCAAAGCGTAAAATATAACTTTCAGGTTTAATCTGTCCATTACTGATTAACAGACTAAGCGATTTAAAACCCGTAAACGCTGTTTTTACTAATATTTTTTTTTTTTTTTTTTTTTTTTTTTTTTTTTTTTTTTTTTTTACGTTTTGTGTATTACCTTTATTTATTAAATATCACGTTCTTCGCACTTAAACCATAAAATCCATATTTTTTTTTTTTTTTTGCTTTTTATAGATTGATTTCAAAAAGAATTGCATTTAATTCGTGATATAATATTCTTATTAAATTACACTAGCTTTACTCATTAAATCATTACGTCGCAAGCGCAATAATTTAAAGCTTCTTCGAATTATGTATGAGACCTCATATTAGTTAAGTGAAAAAAAAGCTAAATTTAATAGTTAGTTTAGAAAGAACAATAAGCATTCTGGATATTCGAAATTCTTCGTAACTAAAGCCACGAGAGTTAGTGCTGTTAATTCTACATCCCTTGTCAGAAAAGTTCCAGGTCAACATTTTTTTATTTCTAAACCTTCAGTACTAAAAAGGAACAAAATGTTTTTAATTTACGTGGTGTGTGTTCTTACTTTACATGACCCTGGCCACGTTTCCACGCAATATTACTAGCTGGTACGGCTGCGCTCAGCAGAACACTGTTGGGATTGTTGTCGCATTCAAGGTGACATAATGGATGCTGATTGTGAGCAAAGAATGAACATTAAGCTCTGCGTTAAGCTCGGGAAAATCCGTAGGGAAACGCGGAACATGATTAACAGGATTAAGCAAGCATATGCAGGTGAGTAACTTTCACGAAGTCGTCGAGTGGTGCAAAAAGTTTCGTGAAGGCTGAGATATAGTGCAAGACGATCCCACAGCTGGTCACCCGTCTATAGCACACACCGATGCAAACGTGGAGCGTGTTGATATGAAAATAAAAACTTAATTTGTTGACTCGTCGCATCGGTGGTATTTTTTAATGTCATGCTGAGATGAATAAAGACACTTACTTTCTTCTAATTCTACTTTATGAAGCAAAACATATGTACAAATATTTACAGATTTGTGGGAGTTACACAATAGCTGATTTAATAACACTTCTCTCTGACCACACCCATCTACGATCCACACTCTCTCACTCTCTGCCCTTAAACATTTTAATTAACTGTATAGGTTGGCGGCGCAGCGCCCTCTATAACTTTTTCTACAGCACTCCCCACCTGTACTCTTTAATAAGAGTACACAAAATTTACACAGCAATATTAACATTAATTAAAATGGCTTAATGCTAAATAGTACGACATATACAAATGAATATATAAATGAATAAACATAGTAACTTACATCAAAAACACAAATGATACACTATAATTAAATGAACATAATAATCAATAATATAAACATTGTAAAGGCTCAAAATCATATTAAATGTCCTAAATTAAATTTCAAAAGGATATAAAAGCTGAATAGCTCTTCTGAACTGTCCTTTTGGTGTGCGAACGATGCACGCTCGTATATGTCCATCTCGTCCCACAATTACTTCTTCAACTACTCCCATATCCCAGAGTAGCTTAGATTGTTTTGGTCCTTCTACCAACACAACGTCTCCTGTCTTAAGGTTACGCTCAGTTGAAGGATTAGCAAAGTTATGAGCGTTTCTAAGCTGTAGTAAATATTGCTCTTTCCACTTCATCCATATTAATTTTAAGAGCTTAGATTGGTAAAGCTTCCTTCTAGTTAAAGTTTTCTTGTCTGACACCTTGTTGAAAACTTCCAAAAAATGCTCAGGAAAGTTAAATGTATCACGTCCTGGCAGTAAAAACTGTGAAGGTGTGAGCGGGCGGGGTTCACCCAGCTCGTTGCTCTCGTATGTTAAAGGCCTATTGTTTAATACACACTCTAGTTCAGTTAATATTGTAGAGAGTTCTTCGAGAATTAGTAATGCTCTCCCTAAAATTTTCTTCAAAGGATCTTTGATGCTTCTCATCAAACGCTCCCAGAAACCTCCCCACCATGGAGAACGTTCAGGGATGAACTTCCATGTAATTCCTTCGGATGTTAGGAACTCTCGCACCGTAGGATCTACGCTGACTCTTTTAAATCCCTTAATTATTTCACATGTGCTGCGGAAATTCTTGGCATTATCAGAATAAATCACCTTGCAGCTCCCTCTTCTAGCTATAAACCGTCGCAATGAAAGAATGAAACTTTTTGCTGACATATCTGAAACTACTTCAATGTGTACAGCACGAGTGACGGCGCATGTAAATAAGGCTATGTACACCTTTTTATGGATTTCCACCTTTTCTCTAACATTAACAGCTCCAGTTAAGTCAATACCTACTACCGTGAAAGGATTACTTTGAACCACACGATCTCTTGGTAACTGACCCGTTAACTGTTTGGCGGGCTTCACGGCAAACCTTTCACACACCAGGCAGGCGTTAATAATTTTCTTTACTACTTGTCTTCCCTTAGGTATCCAAAATTTATTCCTGATTTTGGACAATATTACCATAACTCCTGAATGGAATACTTTTATGTGTTCACTTAATATCACTAGTTCTGTAAACTTCGATTTTGGCAGTATAATAGGATGTTTTTCGTCATCTATTAATTCTGCTTGTTCCAGACGACCTCTGACACGCAAAATACCTCTACTGTCCAGATATGGTGCTAAACTATAAAGATTAGAATCGGGTGTTATTAGATTATTTCTCTCTAGTTGTTGAATATCCGAAAAATAATTCTCTCTCTGTACTTGTTTTATCCAATATTCCTCAGCTTCTTGGACCTCCAATACAGTAAGAGGACCTTCTTCACAGATACGTTTTCTTAGCTTGGCGACAAACCGCTTTACCCAAGCTGTAACTCTCAACAATTTTTCCAAACTGCTGAACTTAGTAATGTTTAACACAGTTTCTCCTACTGGAACAGCAACATGAACATAAGTGCTCAAACGTTCCAAGTCCTGAATATCAGTTTGTACTTTAAACTTTTGCTCAGGCCACTGATCTTCAGAACCTTTCAACCATGATGGACCATGCCACCAATTAGTATCCTTCACCAATGCATATGCTGCTTCACCACGAGTTAACTTATCTGCAGGATTCTCCGATCCTGGACAATATTTCCACTTATCAGGCGAAGTGCAGTCCTGTATTTCTGCAACTCTATTCGACACGAACTGCTTCCACTCACGCGCTGATCTCTTTATCCACCACAAGCAAATTTCTGAGTCGGACCACAGAACTAACTTACCTACCAAATCCCGAAACACTCTCAATAAATATTTCCCTAACCTAGCTGCAACTAAGGCTCCCATCAATTCCAACCGAGGGAGGGACAACTTTTTTAATGGCGCTATCCTGCTTTTTGACATTATAAACGACGTACATACCTCTCCTCTCTCATTCTCATATCTAAAATATGCCACCGCTCCATATGCCACCACTGACGCATCACAAAAAATATGAACTTCAACCGAATGACTTCTACTTAGAACATCTAAAAAGTAGTACCTCTCTATTTTCAACGCGTTTAATTCCTTAACTTCCGTGCACCACTTTATCCATTTGTACTGTAACTCTTCTGGCAACTCTGAATCCCAGTCCAAACCTCTCTCCCATATTTCCTGCATAAGTCTCTTAATTCGCACCACAAATGGAGAAATAAATCCGACTGGATCAAACACCTTAGCTGCTGTACTTAGCACCGATCTTTTACTATTTCTCAGCGATTCTAAACTACTCAACAATGATGTAACGTCAACTCTCAAAACATCCTCTTCCAAGTTCCACACTAGGCCTAACACTTTCAACTTACTATCTCTCTCAAACCTACTTTCTTCACACAACCCATTCTGCAGCCACAAGTCATACAGCTCTTTAGAATTAGTGTTTAGTTTTCTCAAATTAAAACTCGCGCCTCTCAAAATAGATACCGCTTCTGATGAAAGACTAAAAGCTGACTCTACATTTTCTCCTCCATAACACAAATCATCTGCATACAATGAGCTATTTAACATCTCGACACAGTTTTTGTTTGTTTCTGAGTACTTCTTTAAATGATATTTGATCGTTGCACTCAATAAAAACGGTGAACAATTACATCCAAATAATACTCTGTTCATTTGCATAATTTTAAAGTCCTCACTGTCATTATCAGGATACCACAAAAATTTTAAATATTGCCTATCTTCCTTTGCTATCCCAATCATCAAAAACGCCTTTTCTATGTCACCGCAGAATCCAATTTTAAATTTTCGGAAAGCAAGAATAATATCTAAAATATTCGGATTTAGGTTTGGGCCTTTTTCTAAGCAGTCGTTTAACGATAGCTTTCCTCTCTCACAACTGCTGCAATTAAATACCATTCGAACTTGAGTGCTTTTTTTATCTTTACGGACCACTGCACGAAATGGCATAAAATATCCCTTTCTCGTATCCTCACACTCTTGAATAATGTTATTTTGTATTTGATATTTAATTATCTCCATAAACTGTTCCCTCACAAAGTTGTTATTTTTTAACTCTCGCTGCACCCTTTCAAACTGCCTTTTCGCTAAACCAAAATTATTTTCCAAATTCTCTGGACTCCTATTCCACAACAAACGAGCCTCATATCTCCCGTCTACGTATTGCAAATCATCTTCAAACTGCTTAATTATTTGCTTATCGCATTCACTCCTTTCCGACGCGTAGTTAGTAATTCCTAAACTTTCCACTTCCCACAACTGACGAATCTGTTCCGATAATTTTTCTTCCTCTACCGTGTCAACTTGTATAAACAAACCCGTAGACTCTTTCTCTGAAGAACTTAGCTTCTTATTCTCTCCCCCCACTCTACCACTCAACGACCAACCGAATATGCTTTCATATAGTACTAAACTTTCTGTCAAACGATGTGTTTTCCCCGTTAAAATGCAGTTCAAATAATCATTCCCAATTAAAATCTGCACCTCTGCTACACCACTATCGTAACTGTCAGATAAATCAAATCCTTCTTTGCGTAGTTTATTTATGATATCTCCAGATGGCCTCGCTATGGTATTGGAACATATGGTTTTAATTTCAAGTGCCTCGATAATGAGAGTAAATCCACTTTTATTTTTTAATGCAAGTCTTTTTCTTTTAAACTCTTTTACTGGCGGATTCGAAGATGCAAATGTATGAATTCTTAATCTTTCCTTGCCAACAGTTGGCAATTCCGCTTTTCTAGCAATGGATTGACACACATAAGATCTTTCGGAAGCAGAATCGCATAACAACCTAACGTTAAACGTGGAATTATTTCCGACTAGCTGGGCCCTCAAAGTCTGGTAATAAATCACATTATTAGGAATTTGATTATTCAACGTTTCGAGGAATAGTGAACTGACGTTTGTTTCTCTTACTCAGTTTACATTTTTATTGGTTTTACTTTCTTGCACGTTTGAGTCACACAGGCTCTCTAAATGGGACTGAGATTTGCAAATATTACATTTAACCCACTTCGCCTTACAAAATGGTTTTTTGTGACCTTTTTTCAGACAGCGCTTGCACTTAAATTGATCATATAACGCTTTGTGTTTCTCTGAAATACTTAAGTCGCAGTCTTTTGAGAGGTGAGATTTAAGACAAAAGTCGCACATGTAAGTTTCAACTGATGTATTAAGCGTCGCCGCTGATACCATTTTCTTTTTAATTGGAGTAAAACTTTTATGATAACTGTCAATATTTCTCGCGCTGGTTTTCGAGAGTGTTTGTTGATTTTTAAGACTCAGAGTTAAGGACTTTTCGCGTGCTTCTACTTCTTTCTTTAGAAACGACAATAAATCTGACACTGTTGACTCTTCACTGGAATTCTGTTCTCTACTAAATTGTAACACTAAATCTTGGGGTATACACTTATATAAAATAGGAAGTAGTAGATTGTCATAAGAATTAAAATTAATATCTAATGTTTCTAAACTTCTAGTTTGAACCCTTATTTCATCATACAATTTTCTTAAACTGGATACATCACTTGAACGACTTACAGGCTCCAAAGATAGGAGAACGTTCATATGCGCACTAACTAATATTTCTTTCTTTCCAAATCTGTCAGTTAAAATTTCGACGGGTTTTGTATAGTTTTCTCCTGTTAATGGTAATCCGCTTATAGCTTTTGCAGCTGAACCGGTGAGTAAAGATCTTAAATAGTTAAATTTCTCAACATCTTGAAGCGTATTGTTTTCGTGAATGGCAGCTTTATATTGAGCCCAAAATTCAGTAAATTTACATAAATCACCATTGAAGGTTTCTAAAGCAATACGAGGTAATTTAGTATTGTAATTAGTTTTGATTTCAGAAACTTGTGACGTTGTTTCGGTTTTACCAACATTTTGAATGTATCTCGTAACTTTCGATTTACATCTAATGATGGATTCGCTGTATTCTAAAGAATGTTCTACTTCTGTTTCTAATTCTTGCACAGTACTTTGAGCATTAATAACGTCATCATATTTTAACAAATTAGTTTCTCTCTCGATTAACACTGAAAGGGATTCCTGCAACAGTTCTAAATTTGGATTCTCATTTTGTAACTCGTCTTCAAGTTTCTTAATCAATTTTGTGACGCTGGTTCGAACCGAACCTCTAATTTTTCTATTTCGCTCAACAGTTTCTTCGAGACTCATTTTAATTTGCAGAGGTAAATAGCATGCAAATAGAAATTGTACCACTCACCTTGTTGGCCGATGTCACCAGAAATGATATGAAAATAAAAACTTAATTTGTTGACTCGTCGCATCGGTGGTATTTTTTAATGTCATGCTGAGATGAATAAAGACACTTACTTTCTTCTAATTCTACTTTATGAAGCAAAACATATGTACAAATATTTACAGATTTGTGGGAGTTACACAATAGCTGATTTAATAACACTTCTCTCTGACCACACCCATCTACGATCCACACTCTCTCACTCTCTGCCCTTAAACATTTTAATTAACTGTATAGGTTGGCGGCGCAGCGCCCTCTATAACTTTTTCTACACGTGTAAAGCAGTTATCACAAGAAGACCGTTGTGTAACTGTGTGTATGATATTAGAAGAACTGAATTTCAATCCTGATGTGTGTCATAAGATTTTACGCGAAGATTTAGGGAAACGGAAATGTAATGCAAGAATCGTCCCTCACTCATTAACAGATGAACAGAAAGAGGAAAGACGAAGAATTTCTGCTGAAGTATTGGATATAACCAGACGTGAGCCCACATATGTGTCAAAGATTATTGTGATTTTTTTCTTGTTTCCGTGAGCGAAAAGGTGACTGAAAGTAAAGCTTCATCAAGATTATTGCAGACATCCGACGGGCTCTGACAAATGAACCTGCAGCATCGCAGTTGGAAGATTTCCCCATTTGCTTCCAAGACCTCCAGAAATGTTGGCAGTTGTGTATAGATATGCAAGGGGACTGCTTTGATAGCAGCTAGGATTATCACTTGGCAAATGTAATTTTCTATTTTTTACGACCTTTTTCCTGGAACTTTTCTGAGAAAGCATGTAATAAAATCTGTGCTCGTCTGTCTGTCTGTTTGTTTGTTTGTAATATCATCGTATCTGGAACGGCGTGGAGTTAAGTTTCGAGTATCCTCCGCTTCCAAAAATTTGTGGGAAGCCATTTCGACCATTCTCATGTTCTTACGACTTTAATCAGCCGAGACATTAATTAAAAACTCTGAAAACGCTCACTTTCGCAGCCTCGACACTGTTTTTTTCGCTGAACTTCCATGCAACACGCGGAAGAGTAATGAAGTGCGTAAGTACAAGGTGAATTTTAAAATTGCTGTCCGTCATTTCTAAGCAGAGATAGACTACAGTGTTTCATCACGCGGTCCGTTTATTACTCTCATTCTTTCTCTGTTTTTTGACAGTGATTGTTTTTATAAAATTTTCTTTAAAAAGCTGAAGGTTATTAAGCCAACATAAAGTTGAAGCATTGAGATTTTTATAAGACTAGAATAAACTGAAGCTAGTGATGTCAAGATGAAACTGAAATACCTTGAGAATATAGAACTTATTTCATTCATATTTAAAAAAAGTGTATATTGAACTGATGGCATTCATACTGAATTTTTTTTTTACATTTTAGGTGTATGTAGAACTTATAAATTTTTCTTTGGCCTTAGCGTTCTAGTACACTGGTGTGCAAAACTTAAGCAACAATGTACAAATTTAGCAGATAGCTATGAAATTGCAGAAAAGGAGGTCTGGAGATCAGTACAATGAACACGTAAGTCAGTAGAAACGTCATGCGTATGCAAATATCAGGAACGAAACGTCAGAAGCAACGTGAGCGTACACAAAACGCGTGATGTCGGCGCACGCAGCTCAACAGTAGAATAAAAGGAAGGACGGAGACGCAATTCAACATTATTCGCTGCAACTGCCAGTGAGTCAGTTCGTGAAATATGGCTAGAAGAAATCACCTGGACGACTTCACACGTGGAAGAATGATCGGAAAGCTGGAGGAGGGGCGTACTGTCACCAGTGTGTCTGCAGAGTTCGGAATCAACAAAAGTGTCGTTTCGCGCGCTTCGAAAGCGTTTCAAACCACAGGTATAGCTGTTAGAAAGGTTGGTGGTGGCCGCCCGAGGACGACATCTGCAGGGAATGACCGATATATCGTCCTGCAGGCGAAAAGAGGCCGACAGCAGTCAGCAAGCGCCATTGCTCAGCAACTCTGTACAGCAACGGGGCGACAAGTGTCGTGGTTTACTGTGGCCAGACGCCTTCACAAAGGGGCCCTATTCGCCCGCCGTCCTGAACGCTGCCTCCCGTTGAAAGTTGGCCACCGACGCCACCGTTTACAGTGGTGCATAGAGTACAAAAACTGGACAACTGATCAATGGAGTCGTGTCCTCTTTACGGATGAGAGTCGGTTTAGTACCAGAAGCGATTCTCAACGCGTTTTGATTTGGAGAGATGTCGTGACTCGGTGTTATCCCAGTAACATCAAGGAAAGACACCGTAACGGTGGTCCTGGAGTTCTTGTCTGGGGAGGCATTATGCTGAACGGGCGAACTGAGCTCCACGTTTTCGACAAAGAGTCTGTAACCGGGGATCGCTATTGTGAGGAGGTACTCCTTCCCCATGTGCGTCTGTTCCGAGGTGCCATTGGCCCAGACTTAATTTTTATGGATGACAATGCACGGCCGAATCGGGCTCTTGCTGTTTAGGAGCTACTGGAAAGTGAAGATATCACTCGAATAGATTGGCCAGCATACTCCCCAGATTTAAATCCCATCGAACATGTGTGGGATGCTTTGGGGAGACGCACTGCAGCACGCTTACATCCTCCGGAGAACACCCAACAACTCAAACAGATACTGATTGAGGAATGGGCACTCCTACTGCAAGAAATGTTGCACCAGCTGGTTCTGAGTATGCGGAGATGGTGCGAAGCAACCATTGCAGTGAGGGGAGGGCATATCCCATCCATTGTTGTTCTTCCTCTTGCCTAGAGAATCATGAGTCACGATACTATGCGTTCCATAAAGCTTGTTTTTGTTTGATTCTATACCGTACCCATTGTATTCCTTTTTCAGGTCCGATGCTTTCGTCATCCTTTACGTACATAACACTCTCCTTCATTTCTACATTTCATGTCTCTCAGTTGATTTCTCGTGGAGTTATGGCAAAAACCCTGCAGCAGTTTCTTAAGTTTTGCACACCAGTGTACTATGCTTAATTTGCGCCACAAATATTATCTAGACGTATGTTTCTTTTGTAGCTGGTAACAAGATGGACGATACAAATGGGAGGTTAGTCACTCGGCAAATGATTGGAAGTTTTGCAAACGTAGAAAATTACCAGTTCCTGGAAACAAGTGCTAAAAACAATATCAATGTCGAACGGGTGAGTGTCTAGAAAATTTTGTACAAATCAGCAATACTGTTTTGAATCAGATGTTTCACCCGTATATGATCTACAAGAATTGTGTCATCGATTTGTAGGTTGGAGGATATATTTTAATTTATAACAGTTATTTTAATTTAAGTCTCTTCCTAAACCTTCCTAGTCTCTTCCTTTCCTCTTTCCTAATTATAAAACTGATTTAAAATGCATTCACAAGAGATTTTTGCGTGGCGTGTGTACGTATATGGCATAACTCAAAAACGACTAACTTCAGAACGTTGAAATTTTATATATATGACTTCTATAATATGTAGCTGTGCGCCGTTCTTTTTGGGTGCAATCGGTCGCACCAAAGTATATAAATACATATATATATGTAAGTTATGACAAAATAAGATAGCTGCTTTAAAAAAGTAATTGGCGACCTCAAAATTAACGAATCTAGATTTTGTGCTAGAATTTAGGGGACTAAATTCATCAGTTCTCCCAAATTCGAGATCTTTCTATGTTATTTAACGATACGTGAAAACAGGAACTAAAACTAATATTAACCAATCATAGCTTGCCTCTACAATTACAAAAAATTTAGTATAAATACCGCTGGCGAATTAATTACGTCATTCTATTCCTTAGCTTCCGCTATTGCTAGCATGTCTTCTGTGCTGCTATGCCCTCCTTTGTTCTTATTCTAAGATAATATAACGTTAAAAATTTCGTAATTACTTATAATCTGGAAATATCTACTAAGAAATGATTTGATTCTGAGCGAAAGTAAAGATTGGTGATTTATTTAAAAATCCAGTTTTTGTTATCTTCATTTGTATGCTTTAACCATCAGCCATGACGGACATCGAAAGCTGTTAAGAGTTCCAAAATCATCTTCTACGCATTAAAAGTATGACAGCTTTAAAGTCGCACACGATACGTCACAGTGTGGACGTTTCCCAAATTAGATTTGCTCACAACGATTTCCAGTGACTGCGAAAGAAAAATTTGGAAAATAGTGATTAATGCGCGGCGTTTTCTGTGCGAAGGGCTTCTAGTGCGGTGTTTACTTTTTCGCCAGTATGTTTTGCAATGAAAATTTCAAGCCATTGCTTCTGCTGTATATCAACGGGTTGGTGTTTTCTTTTCTGAAAGAGTTGTCTTCGCTAAAATGTGATGTCGATCTCAGCAACAACATAGTGTGATGACACCTGGATGCTTCTAGTGATATACGTATGTGCGCGTCTTCTGAATGATTCTAAAGGCGTCGTGAAGTGTGTTTATCGAGTTCTCAGAAAAATTATAATTCAATAGTGATTAATTTGTAAATTTTTCAGTGTTATGTGTTATATATGCAAAGTGATTCAATATTCAAGTTAGGCGTTTCACAATTTTTCTGAAACGTATTATTGGCGCTTCAAATTTGAGTTGAGTTGGTGAAAATGTTTCAGAAAAGTGTGTCGTGATTCCATTATTTAAAGAAAATTCTTCAGAAAAAAATTTTCATCATTTTGTAAAATTTTCAGAAATTTCAGTGCGTGATTAATGTGATTCAGTTTAGTATTTTGGTATAATGTGAAGTCTTACTCATTTGTTCTACTATTAGGTATGAAAACCCGATCTCCAACAAAAATGTCTACGGAGAAAAGTGAAATAGTAGCGGTAAATATTATAAATTTCAGTGTGCTATATTTGATGGATAGAGTTCCAGTATACTCATTGACAAATATTTGTTAATGCTCGAAAAGAAATACGACGTCAAAAATATTGGATGAAAGGAAAAATCATTATTATTCTATGAATGCCTCCGTGGCGAGGCCTTAGCATTTTATTTAAGAGAATGTGTTGAATTAGAATGGAAAAATGTAAGGGATAAATTCCTTACATGTTTCTCAAGTGCAGAAACAGTCGCTTTCAGTGACTTTATTAACTGCACTTATTCTAAATCCATAAATATTATAAACAAAAGTTAAAATTCGCATCTTTTTTAAAATTAAAGGAAAAAAATAATTATTGAATCGTTAAACCAAGGCCTTCGTTGAGCAATAAAAAATGTTGCTCACTCTTCAAAATATTAATAAAAGAAAAGTGTGGATAACTTTGGTTTGGAAATTAATTTTTAGTCCAAGTTGTTCTACCTCATACTGACTGGGAGAAATGCATAAAACAGAAAATTTCTCATTTCCTAGAGAAAGTGTTTCACAAAATATTTTTCAATTAATATTTTCTCAGCCGAGATATAGGTCTCCAAGACCATTTTTCAATCCTAGGTATGATGTTCCACAAAATCAGGCATAGAGTAATTTCCAGCAAAGACCAGTAATTTATCCATATAGATCATTTCCTTCATTAAGTTATTATAATAATGAAGATTCTCAAATAGTATACAAAAGTGAAATATTTTAAGGTGAATGTTTCCGTGTAATAAGAAAAATTTACCGGGTATTATCGATACATGATCTCGGGTAAATGTGATATTTGAAAGTATTTTGAATTCTATTGATGCAAAAATTGAACTTATCCAAAATGATCCTAATACTATATTATGTTCACTATCGTGAGATCTTGTTGCGACTAAAATAATTAAATTGTTTCTTAAAATGGGTCAAATTAAGTAATACTATAATATTTTACGTTGTAAATTCTAATTTCAGTTCTTTATTATTATCATCATCTTGTGTTTCTTTATTTAAATTGCAATTGAACTTTAATAACTATAAATTGTATCAGTTCAAACGCATGATAAGTAAAGGTATTAATTAAATAAACTTTTTCAGAATAATTTTGTATGTAAAAATAGTGTAAGTAGTAAACATTTTTATAATTATGCTGAAAATAGTGAATTCGATAATGATCAATTGCAAAAATTATTAAGTAACTATAATCATATATCTGCTGAAAACAAATATGATGTAAGTTGTATTAATATGGAATCTCCACGAGTAATTTTAACTTCAGAATGACCTATAACTTCTCGATCATATAGAGCAGGGATGGTCAAACCTCATGACGACAGGAGACGTATATTAGATTTCATGATTGTTCGAAAGCCTCAAATCCATATTTATACCGTTTCAAAAATAATAACACATGTTTTCAATGGAAACAAAATTTTGAAATAAATTGATGAGAATTTTGTATTTTATATGTGATGAACATGGCTACATATAAATGTAAATAAATATTTTTTTCTGCTCACCTGTATTCAGAAAAGTAAGTCCTAATAAAATATAAATTTTAAATTGCTGTTTTATGCAGCTGAGCGTTCTTTTTGCATATAACCCGTGAACTAGATTTATGTCCGTTGGACTCAAAAGAAATATTTCTTAGTTTTACTCGTTCCTCTCCTTCTACTTCTATTTTTAAAAATACCAATAACTTACATAAACAATCGTCAGGATTTTTACTCGAAGCCTTTTCAGTTACCCGGTGTCTTTCCCAGACCTTAAAATTTTTTTCTAGAATAGCTGACTCAACTAACGGGAAAAGCATCGCTGCATACTTTCTCTAGTTACGCCTAAAGATTCTAAAGCACGTAACTGTGTTTCTAGTTTGTCATAGCGTTGCGAAATTGGAATATTTTCCCCTTTTAGAAGAATTAGAGACAATAATTCACGAGCATAGAATTCTATTAAAAATTCTTCCTTCCCATATCTTATTTTAAAAGCTCTATAGCTTTCTCATAATTTTCTTTTGACGGTGGGAAACCTTCGATTAGTTTTTGTGCTGATGATCCAGTTTGATACTATGTCTCAAATACTCAAATTTAGCTTCGTTTGATAAACAATGATCATTATGAATTTTTGTAAACTGTCCCCAGTAACCAATCCAGTTTCTTAAATCTCCATCAGATTTTGCTAATTCTATCTTAGCTAATTTTATCTGAGTTTTGAACCCAGTTTTGAGATGTAGCTTCAACATCTGAGAGTACTGTTTCCGTAAAAATTGTTTCTTTAATCTTAAGAAATCTTAATTAGTACTCGCCGCATTTCGCCATTTCTTCTTCCACCTCATCTTCTATCACATTTGTATCTTTCAGAAGCTCTACGTGAGTAGAATTTAGAGCATTATTCATTTCATATTTTATTTTTAATGCTTCAGATCTTGCTTTCAGTTCTGTTTTATAGCCTCGTACATACGTTCTTCTAAATTATTTGCTGCAACTGTAAACAATCGCCGAAGAACACGTCGTTCTGTTGTATCCATTTTTTATCATTGATTCTGAAGAGTCTTGTCAAATGGGCGCCAAGTGTTATAAATCAATTTTTCGAATTGCAGAAAATTAAAATATAAGCATTTATTTACAGTAACTGTAAAGAAGTTTTAACATCAGGAACGCAAGTTCCAATAAAATAGGTAGCGGGGTCTCAAACAAAAAAACTATAAGCTAAACTGAATTACAGTGTTCTAAAAAAAATTATTTTAATTGCCAGATTCCTAGAGTTGAATATCTGTTGCCAGAGAAGGCTTAGAAATAGCATGTCTAACAACTATATTATGATAACGGAGGCTGGCTGACTACCAGTCTGAATAGTAAGGTAAGGCTTTGAATCCCAAAGGCTTTGAATCCCATGTGAGGATTAGTTATCTATGTGTTCTTACGCCTTCTCGTAAGCTTAATATCAAACCATTCCTGATGGTGTACCCTGTATAACGTTCTCGGTGGTTAGACTATATGACTGATTGGTTCGGCTATTCTCAACATATGCGTGGGAAGTATGCGTCTGGTTATTCGGGAGAGGGGGAAGAAGAAAAAATGAAACCTGCTTTTTACCTTGTGTATCGTGCCTTATTATTGTGAATTTACTTACTTTTCATTTCTTTACTTATTTCATTAAATGTTTTCGTATTTATTTTAATTTACCTCTTTTCATTTAATTTTGTGATATTTAAATCATTATTTAATCAATTATTACTAAATTAAGTTATTAATATTTTCATCCCTTTATATTTTATCTAATTTTTCATTATTTGTCGCTTTATCTGTTATTTTGAGTCTTCCTTCCCGTTTCTGGGCTCATTCGATAGAATTTCAGCATCTCCAATTTTAAAAATTTAGTCCTGGCTGTAGTATTAGAACATGTTTAGAGCTCTTCATGTTCGAGGGATAAAGAATAGATTTTTAATAAATTAAGGAAAGGAAAATAATCTATAAGACAATAACAACAATAAAATATTAAGTCGATTGATAAGTCACATATATGCCTTTATAACACATTAATCAGTGTGTTGACTACACAAGCAGGTAAAAATTACATAATATTGATAAATTTAAGTTAATATAGAAAAATAGAATAAACAGAAAGTATAGCCATAATTTAGCGTGAACATTTCTTATTGCTTGAACTGAAGGATGTTATAAATTGCAGGAATAAAACTATATGAATACCATGTAAAGGAAATAGTGATTTCGTAGTTAATTTTAAACAAAAAGCACAGTCACAGGTCACAGAATGTTGAATCTATTAAGTTGTATTGTGAAACTGTAATGCGTTCAAGAAATACACGAAAAAGCTTCATTTTAATAATAAACGAATCTGCGAACTTTTTGAACGCAGAAAAATTTCCTTTTTATAATTAAAGTTTATCCGAATTTTTATTAAGTATATTTAACTCTATTTTTGCGAATTATTTGAATGGAATTTTCGCTGTTTTCTCTTGGGATTGAAAATAAACTTGTACGTAAATTTATAACATGTGCAAATACCATCGGTATTGATAACATGATAAGTGAAATTTAAAAGAATCCTTGATTTTGCCGATATCAACAATAACGGTACCAGAGTTCAACTTTTATCTGGCGCTAGGATGAATTAATAATTGATTAAGGTAATTTATTTACTGATTATCCTTGGAAACAAATCATTGTGCGATATACATCAGTATCAAATTTGAATCATAACTCTATGCTATAAATTATTCGCAAGCTTTATCTGAAAAAATTCCATAGCAACATTTCAGACCTTAAATCTGATAAATTTCCAGTTTTTGTGTACTTTCGTTATTTTACATGCTGTGCAATTTTAAACTATATATTAACACGCAAATATTACTGCCAACTTTCAAACACATGCAATTCTAACTGAATTCATAAATACGTTTTTTCAAATTTGGTGATCAGCAAGTATGCCCTTTGCGAAAAGGATACGACCCTGACTCCAATTCAGTAGAAACCGGTGTCTACAGGAAAGGTTCCGTTAGTTTAATATGCGTGCTGTTTCATATTTTGTAAAACTTTAGCGAGTTTTTGATAAACAAACTCAACGATTTCAAAGCGAGCAGTGGAAACACTGTACGGAATAAAACATTTTTATCTCCAGCACGCGAGACTGTCTATCGGAAATTCTAAAGATACGCTGTTTTTAAATATTTTTAGACCAAATGCTGTCAAAATTTGTATATATGTGTAAATGAAAAAAACGCCCCTTTAGGCGTAATATAAAATCTGAAAGCTTTCAATTTTTTTATTTTTTTTCCCAGGTTTTCTTCAGCCTTTTGAACGAGGTCTTGCGAAAAAAAACACTACTGCCTGAATGTTCTGTTTCTGAAATGAGCATTGTTCCTAAAGAGATCGTCGACAATCGGCAGCCCTATTTGCCTCAGAAACTTACGGCAGAAAAGGTAGACATTATTTCCTTGAAGTTACACAAATTCAAAGAATCGACTAAAACCGAAGTAAAGAGCTGTGCTGCCCAAACTGGAGAAGGAAGCTCCTCATGCTCGTGTTAAGAAAAAAAGATGTATGTTTATTTTTAATGAATGAATTAAAAAGGTTAGAAGTAATGTATATACTATTATGTGTAAATTAATTTATGCTTAGCATTAGATCTGTGTACTTACATATTAGCGCAACCAGAAAATCGCCAAACTAGAAGGGAACGTATGATGAGTTACAACTGCAAAACATTATTATTACATATTTTTATTTTTTTCGCTATGTTTGAACATGAAACTTTCCGTACACCACAAATGTACACTCAGCAAACAATAATGGGACAGTTCTGAACCTATCGTTCTACTTGACCGATTGACGAAATTTAATTTGAATTTTTCATGCTTCGAAAGTGTGACTTGGAATGTGTATTAGATTAGTATATAGCATTTCTCTAACATAGGTATTTTTATGAGACTTTTTCTGAAAAAACATAGCTTTTTTTTTTCCTGTACTTCGAATCTACGACTCATATTATGTCCAAGTGGTGGTGAGAAACTTACCGAGAAATTTAAAAATTTATCATTGAGCACTTTTTTCAGAATAATTCCACTTGGCGAAATTCTTAATTTATAGTAACCTATTTTCATTTCTCTCTTCTCGTTATGCCCAAGAGGAAAAAATGGTGCGCCGTTCATTCTTTCAAATAATTGTAACAAAATGCATAAAGCACATTTGATTTTATTATCACTTATAACAAATATGCCAAATTTCAAAATGCGCCTGTATATAAATTCACGTACATCTTTAGAGAATTCTGAATAAAAAACTCTTTAATTTTTTGCACGTATGCTTAGAAATACATCTACTTTTAAGATGACGGTAAACGTTTTGTAACTTATAATAAAAAGCGTTTTCGAAAAATTTATAAAAATTACTAACAAGTACAAATTGTAGAAACAAATCCGAAAATAGCTGCGAGTTTTATTTGGAACCTAAATTTAAAACCTAAATTTAGTAAGTCTAATAAAAGAGAGATTAATAACTATATACCAAATTCAATTAACACTGAGGAGCTAAATTTTGAGAGCTAATTTTAAACCCTACACTTGCGATTTTTATAAAACTTGGCACTCTGGTATAATTTGGTTCGTAGAATCAAAATATGGGAAAACATCGGCATGTTATGCCAGAAAATGTTCGATTTTGTATCACACTATCTATGTTAGAACAATGCTATATAAAAATCCAATATATATCCTAATTAGCGCTTTCAAGACAGGGAAAATGCAAATTAAATTTCGTCAATCGACCCATGAGAAAGAAAGGTAGAAGTGTTCGATTTTTGTGTGTGTGTGTGTGTGTGTGTGTGTGTGTGTGTGTGTGTGTGTGTGTGTGTGTGTGTGTGTGTGTGTGTGTGTGTGAGAGAGAGAGAGAGAGAGACTTTTTTCGAACGATGAAGAGAAGTATATTTTAAATTGAAACGAAACAGGTAATTTGCAAATTAACTGTAACCATATAAAAACTGAAATTCTTTGAAATTTGTAAAGAAAAAAGACTCGAAATGTAGTGTATGATTAATGGGAGGAAATCATTTTTTTATGTGCTCAGCATGACATGATGAAGATTATTTTTCATTCCAATTAAATGAAAGCGCGTTATATTGAAAGGGCTTAAAATAATACTTTAGGATTAATATTGACGTTGATGGATAAATTTCAAAAATCGTTAGCTAAAAAATCAGCTCTTTTATTTCCATAAATGCCGTGAGATGGTGACCGCGCATATAAGCAAAACCAAATACCAATTACGCTACCTCAAAACGTATCTCCAAGTGCGAGTCATACGAAATGAATGTCAGAATACGTTATTTATACATTAATTTCTTGATTTCACTAAAAAATTATATTTAACCATTTGGCAGAGACTATGATTTTTTCACATTTAATAGAAAGGAGTTCAGTTTGCTTTTCCCATGCCAATTTTCAGTCGAGTAAAACAGCAAAGTGCTTAAAATCTTCTTAGAGTTTCCCTTAATAACCAATTATTTTAATTTTGTTACCTTTTCTGAACTTGTTATTTCCCCCTCGCATTTCCTCGCCAGGATGCAAATTAAGTTAAGAGAGTATTTCAACAGGCGAAACGAGAAGGTTCCAGAGAGCATCATTTCGCTAGTCAGCGGACGTTGCTAACTGTTAATCTTAGTCTCGGCTACGCATTCTGGTTGTTAAGTCTGTCGCCGGTGTAGGTTGTTGAGTCAGCCTGTTAGCTTTAAGTAAGTCGTGCAATCTAGCACTACTAGTTACCGTTTTGATTTTATTGTTAAATTATCCTTAAGTTCCCACCGCAAGTAGTCGGTGTTATTATGAGTAGGAAGTACCTGCTTTTTTGTTACAAATTTTGAGAAATAAAAGGGTAATTTACACCCTTTCCCTGTGCTGTTACTCTTCACGTGTGTGCGAGAAGTCGGCAGGCTTACTGCTAACTTAAATCGCTGGCGTGATAGAGAAAAGAGTGAAATCGATGCTTTTAGAAACGAACATCTTTACCTTTTAAGAAACTGCATAATCAGAGACTAAATCCATTGTCACCAATATTTT
Organism: Stegodyphus mimosarum; assembly: GCA_000611955.2. Taxonomy (NCBI): domain Eukaryota; kingdom Metazoa; phylum Arthropoda; class Arachnida; order Araneae; family Eresidae; genus Stegodyphus; species Stegodyphus mimosarum. The sequence goes on from KK117025.1 coordinate 109,139, forward strand.
AAAAAGAAAACTTTTAAGGTTTATCCTAATTTTATTAACAGTTATTTTAAGTTTATGCATCTTTCCTATCATTCTAGTTTCAGCTTACAATTTCCTACCAGAATGTAATTTAAGAAACGCAGTTAATGCAAATGTGTAAAGAGTAGTATTTAAGTCTATGTTTCACCGACTTCTTGAGGGAGAGTCTGAGTCCGTTTGCCTTTTGGCTACGTCTCTCTTAATTATTGCTACGATCGGCCATACTTTAGGCTCTTATTTGGCTTCGACGACTTAATTAAGATTTAGAAGCCAACTACTTAGAATCTTGATAGCTTCGGCTATATCTTCAGTTAGCTTTAGTTAAGCTTAGTTAAGTTATATTTCCTATGCATTTAAGTTCAAGCCCAAGTGGAGGTTTTGCTGTACGTTCCGAGTTAGGAACTGATTGTATTTATTCTGAGAAATAAAGAGTAGTTAACCCTTCTTAAGTCTTACGTATCTGTTCACACACTTGAGCGATTATTCGCTTATTAGTGTTTGTAGGGTTCCTTGGATTGAACACTGAATTAAATAAGTAAAACCCCACAAACTAAACAATAGCTTTCCTTGAAAAATTAAATCATTTGCAAACGTAATTTTTAAACATCCATGAAGGGGGCTTAAAAGATTATTTAGTATTATTATGTTCCAAAGAATAGGACCGAACGCAGAGCTTTGAGGACCACCTTTTTCTAAAGAATAAGTCGTACTTTCAAAAATGAGCAAAGAACTCGGCTGTCCTCCAGTTTAAGAGACTTTTTTGTAGGTTATAGTTATTATGGCGTATATCAGCATCATTTAGAATTTTTCAGATAGTTAGCTACCAAGATTATCACAGCCCCTTTCATATCTAGAAAAATAAGAATTGTTGTAAACTTCATTTGGTTTCTACACTGCAAGATATTACTCAGACGAAGAAGGGCATCTTCAGTAAATACCTCCGAGGAGTAAATCTAAATTGAGTGTCCCTGTATAATACTTTTTATTCCAGATATCAGTTCATTACATAAACATAGAGAACCTTTAAGACATTTTTCAAAGTAGCTAAGAATCTAATGCATCTAATATTGCCAAGATAATGAGTCCTTGCATCTAAAGGTTTGGGGATCAAAACAGCCCGGATTGTCTTCCCATTGTACAGGAAAAACGTCAATTAATAAACAAAGGTGCAAATTCTGTGCTAAAAAAATGTTATCCACGGCATAAAATTTCCGTATATTTTTATAGGATAGAAAGTCTGATCCAGATGCTTTGTTCTTATTTAAATTTTTAATAACAGTGTTAAGTTCTGAAATATCAAGTAATGTAGAAAAACATTTAAGTCAATTCCTACTTAAGTCAACAAAGAAAAATTTTATTTTAGTTACTTTTTATTAACATTATTAAAACTTTTTCGTTGCTAATTTATGAAGCCGATGGTGGTCTATAATTTCTCATTCCATCTATCTCTTGTAATGCTTCATTATTCCAAGGAACCTTTCCAGTGACTTTCGAGCAGTCCAGTTCTTCAATTAATATTCCATCTAAAGATTTCACACGACTCATGGCGACATATGCTTGACCTGCTGCGAAGAGTTTTCGTCCTAGATATATTACTGCTTAATCTACAGTGCTACAGAAAATTTGTCTACTAACTAAGTTCGGTTTCTGCTAACTTAGCCTTGTAGTTATGTCGCAATTCAAAATATTATGTAGGTATAAATAGAATACTCTTTCTTTATCCCTGAAATCAATGCGTTGCAGCATTCACATGCTTCTTATAGCAGTTTCCTTACACCACTAAGTAACATTATTCTTTATATTTTTATCGGATCGGAATTGATAATGAAGCAGTAGTAAAAATTACAGTTGAAGAATTATTTACAAAATTTATGAAGTAGCCCAACCGGAAGAACTGTCGAAAAGAATACGTAGCCATACAAATCTCCTAAACAAAGTTCTGTAAATAAGGGAAAAAAATTGCTGTTTTTAAATTAAACGGCACTCCAACGAGAATTTATATTTCGAAGACAAGGAACAAGTTCAGTTATAATCTTGTTACGACCTGAAAAAGAACCTTCCTCAAAAATATCCCAACCGTGAATGTATGGAAGCAGTTCTAAGTTATAGAATGTAATATCAATATAAAAAAAGCCTTGCGTGGAACTGAAAATAAGTCTACGATTTTTATTCATTTAAAACAAGTAATTCGCACAAATCAATCACCAGTAAATATTTTAATAAATAAATTAATGTTATGAAATGAAGCTAACACGCAGAATGTTATATCTGTAATAAATAAATGAATGTTTTAATAACTAAATGAATGAATCTATGTTAGATAAAAATAAGTTAATTTTGATTGTAAATGTCTTAATCGTTTTTACACAGTTCGGTTTTAAAATTGAACTGAATGCTACGCTAGACCAAGTCTTACTTTTTTGCTTAACTTTAAACTTCAAATTTTACATTGAAATTTATCTTTTCTAATTACAATTTGAATACCGTCTTCGAAATTTCGATTTTTACTTTTATATAATTAAATACTCTAATTCAGACCCACCAGGGGCCGAAAGCCGCTGCGAGGCTCGAGTTCCGGCTAACTGGCTGGCTCCAAGAGCAATTTTATGATTTTCGCCATATGTAACGTGGATGCGAGCCAGTTTTCCTTAAAACGTCCTCCACGGGGCATCCCTTCCTTTCCGCTATCGGCGTAGCATATAATAAAAGAAAAAAATAATCTAATTCTACTCTCGTAGAAAACCGTAAATTTCATGCAGTTTTTCCTTACCATTATTTTATTTTTTTTCAGGTTCTTCTTTTAACAAGCCTGTTTTTGTACTACCAACAACTATTGGATTTTTATTAATTACTTTTAATTTCCTAAATTTTCTAATTGCATTATTTTCACTGAATAAAGTTTGTTTTTTATAAGTGCTTTCATTAATTTCTGTAAAGTATAGAATATATAGTCTGTAATGCATAGAATATATAGTCTGTGAAGTATAGAAATTTTGACGAAAATGCGTAATTTAAATAAAATTAATAATCATTCGTCTTTCAAGCTCAATTAATTTCACAAAACGACGGCCCCACCAGTGGCCGAGTATTTAAGACCGTTGAATGTTGGGAGTTCGACCTAGGTTCGATTCCAGGCGGAAAGGATGGTTGCATAGTTGGTTTTCGTAATCTTCGACATGTATAACCTAAATGCATACGTTTTTTCCTTAGAAAGCCCTTCACGAAGGTGTCTCTTCTCTAGGCAGATAGCCAAGGTGTGCTTTGCAATATTCAAATAAATCAGACGATTTCATTAAAATATTTGATTTGGGTACCCCATAACATCCTTCTACTGCCTACTAAATCGTACACGTTTTTTGCTGCACTTCATTTAAGGATATTTCCTCGAATTTCATTAGAGATATATTTCTCATTCAATCGATTCAGTTCTCAGTTCGAGGCAAGGCGAAAGTGCATAAAAACTCAATATTCATTACAAGTCTTAAAATACAGTAAACCTTAAACACCAAACATGGTTTTAAAAAAAAAATTTAACGATTAAAATTGCAGTTTCTTTGCAAAAACAAGCAATTCGGCAGCGGACAGGAAGATACAATTTTCGGTGCATAAAAAATTAACTTTTGGTCACACTGGGCAAAAAGGCACTGAAGTCGATGCACAAACTGACGGAATTCACTATGACACTAATAGTTTCAAATGTAAGCAAACGGCGCCCTCATTAGGCTTAGCGGCACTTTCAAATTTGTAGATAATTCTACTAATATTGCATGCATATTAACTAAAGGCATAAAAACCGAAACATAAGAATAATATAATTCAATCACTTTTAAAGCAAAAAATGCACAATTTAGCAACATGTAATAATATAAAAACATAACTCACTGAAACGGATAATAGAGTGACAGTATATGATACTTTTGGTGCGACCAACTGCAGAAGAAAAAGGAGTTGCACGATAGTATGTTACAGCAGCCTCATACACAAAATTTCAATGTTCTGCGGCTATACGTTTTTGACTTATGCGAGATACATACGTATAGACGTCACGAAAAAAATCTCTTCTGAATCCATTTTACAATCCGTTTTGCAAAGAAGAGTCCTTTATTCTCTCCGTACGCAAAAATGTCGCACAAAAACATCGTTCAAATGTATTCTAGAGTAGTGGAAATGGATATTTTCCTTGGAATAAGATATCCGAAATTTTTCCCGGTTATAATACTTCCTTTACTTTATACAACGAAGTAAAATCTGGATGAAGAAACTAGTCATTTCTTCTATGAAGTGTGGCAGTATTCGGCTACAAGTAAATGCGTCGTAACTAATTGCAGTGCTAAAACTTTAAAATTTGTATGCCACAAAGGAAATGTATAACAAATCTGAAAATTATATAAGAGTTAATATGAGGAGATTTTTCAAACTTATAGCAGTTTACAGCATGATGCTCATTACAGAAAGGGTTCGGTCAGAAAAAGAAATGAACAATGTTGCACCCACAGGACTGGAAAAGAGGATAAATTTACTAATAACAGTTTAACTCAAAATTTTTGGGATTTCTTTGTTATAGCGACCCCAACCATATTTGGCGATTTTATGTCAAAATCTCGGTTATAATTTCGCCAAACTCGTGAAGCGCGAATGTAAAAATAAACAGCACAATATATAGCCATAACAATAATACTCAGATGTCGTTTCCTAAGAATTTTTTAAGAATCCTTTTCCTTATTATTATTTTATTGCGTGTAATTTTTCAAGTCAACTGCAGAACTTTCACACATATTAAACTGTTTGTAACATCATTTTATTGGACGTCAACTCTTTAGTTCCAAGAATACATAAATCTAACAGCAGTGACGAACGACACTCTAGAACAAATTTCTAACACCGAGGCCCTTCTTCTTTTTTCAGTTTTTAGCATTGTACCTCCAAACGTTTCATGCTGTGGCCTTTTTCGCATACTCGTTTGTCAGCTAAAAAACATCTTTCTGTAAAAAAATGATACGGCATCTACCTCATTGCTTGGTAAATTAAAGATTGCTAAAGTCATATTCACCCATAAATGTATTTTTAAATAAACAATGCAAATTCGAAACCCTCATTAAAAATGAATAATATGAGAATACATTGCTAATATACGATTATTTGGCGAGATATAAGAACACGCAGCCAGATTTTGAAGAGATATCTCGGTTGATCGGCGATTCAATCTCGGAGACCGCTATAACAAAGAAGTACTCCAGTATATTTATATTTTTAAATACACTTAATTCAAATTCATTTAATTTTATTTTGGTTATCAAGTTTTTCACTCATTAATTAAAAGTTAAATAAATGTTGGTATTCACATTAATGAGATGGATGAGCCTTCTGATTCTTGCATAGCTGTTTTATGTCCTTTTCTAGAGCTGTCCCTATGTGATGAAAGACCTCCTGGCAAGGTTATATCAGACTGAGTTTTCTATAGTGGCGGACGCAAATGGATAAGACTCCCAAAACTAAGAAGAATCCTGTCCCTGCAGTAGTTCATCGATGGTATGCAGGATCCTGAGGTACAGGAAGCCCTGCGAATAGTGGATGCCAAGGATCTGAAACGTGCTTTAGTGTACGCCATGAAATTCGCCTGTGAGAAACTCGAAGAAACCGCCACACAATCGGATGTACTTAATTCCAGGAGCCAGAGGATCAAATGACTGCTCGTCTAGACGATTTAACCCGGCAAGTTAATGTCTTCAGAGGGAATAGGAGTTACAGCAAACCGACTTTTAAAGTGCTAGAACTTCCGAGGTGAAGACTACGTACAAAGAAACTGCAAAATATCCCAAGGGTTTGAAACTAACACCGCTTCCAGCAAAGAAGAGGGAAACGGTCGTCTCGCGGGGCGGAAGTTGCCAGATATTGAGAAGCCCCATTTTAAAATGCTTCAGGTTTTTGCAGTGAGTGACGGCAGTAATGGCCTCTTCATCATGGACAGATTTTAAAGGAGCAACGTTGCCTTTTGATGTAACAAAGCTCACTTTAATTTGACCTTTGCAATTCATATACCTTAGGAACGCGATAGTCCCATATGTCTTAGGACTAGCGTCATAAAACACATGAAAAATAACTTCATTTATTTCCGATCTTTCAAAAGGTTTTCTTTTGATACTAATTCGAGTTCACAAAGTTCAGGACACCAAGTTATCCATTTATTTTCTAAGTCACTTGGCAAATCTTCGTCTCATTTTAGACCTTGTTCCCACATCTCTTATAGAGGAATTTTCACTGTGATTGCAAACGGACTAACCCTTTCACATGAATCGTATGTCTTTGAAATAACTCTCAGGATGTTGCCACTTGGTGATTCTATCATCGATGGAAGTACTAACATTTCTCAAACCTAATTTATTTTATCCTCAGTTGAATCCCACTTAATTTCCAAGAAATCTATCTCATTCCAGAAATCAATATGTACAGTCCGGGACAATTAGCTTTTAACTTCCTCCGACGAAATCCTGCTGCTATCAATATCTCTATTGCAGTAGTGGTCAACTAGTTAGCATCCTGGGCGGTACTGGCTCCATAACACAGATCGTCAGCATAAAGAAAGAAATCTAACGTTTCGTTACATTTTGTGTACTATTTTTTAAATTTCTTCATTTGAAGGAAGGGAAAATGGTGAAGTCGTTAAAACCAAATGGGAGACGACTTAAATAAAGAATTTGCATTGAATCCCTTCTGGAAACTATAAAAATTTTAGTTACCTTCTAGTTTCCTCTGCAGTCTCTATCATAAGAAAAGCTTTCTCTAAATTTCCGTAAAATTTAACTTCATTTTCGTGAAATTTAAGAATTATATCCAATTAGCTCTATCCAATCATTTTGCATACAAATTAACTCCCGATTCTAGAGACTCATTTAGAAATTTATTACTTTCATTTGCCTTGCTGCTATAGTCATAAACAATTCTAACCCGTGTAGTTCCTTGTTATCCCTAATTACCGCTCTGTGGGGCGTATAATATCCTGAATTTTTATCTTCATTAATACATTTCCCCACAATCTGACATTTTAAT